>OZ024902.1:122531675-122722197 GCA_964017125.1 Flabesymbios commensalis | reverse complement strand
CTACTACAGTATTGCTCCTACAGAACATCAATCTGGATATACATTTTTTAACGTTTTTTACCCCTCGGTGATTTGCCGTGGTTCAATCCACATTGATCGACAAACTAAACATGCAATAATAATATGTGATCATTGTGATGACAATATGCATCCGTGCATGCACCGCAATGCTTCCGCTTACACCGTGCCCTCTCTGCCAACAGTCCATCACGTCCGCAGACCGGGTATATCCATGCTGACAGCGTCTGTGAAAATGGTAAGGTGTCTGCAACGCCACCGCTATTAGCTGTCATTGACATAGTGTTTTGTCCGTACTTTTCTTATATTCCATACACTCAGCAACACACCTCATCTTGAACGTGATTATATTACCTAAACATCACATTTTTGGAATTTTGTTCGCTGTGCTCCGCCAATTCCACACCGATACTGAGATAGTCATTCAGCCTTAATGAGGATAGCGACCAATCTAACTGGATGTGACTACATGTTAGATCTATTTACAAGCATTATTGAGACTTCAACAAATACACTATTATCCCTGACGTATTTGGTCATTGTATTATATTTTGTAGTCGACGACATTTCAGCTGCAGCTCGTTATGTATTTTAAAATATAATGTATTTGTTGTACTAGCATTAGTTTTTGCCTGTAACTGATCATGATTTGTCATAGCCCGAAGTTCGGCTACATACTGTATGGTGTAATTTGTGTCTGGCATTTTCATTGATCGATTACAGATAAATAGTTTATTTTTCAGAGAACATGCAAGAAAAGTCAAACAATTGAATGAAACAATAGAGCTGAAAAATAAACAGATTGAAAAGCTGAAGAAGGAGTAAGTATAATTCAGGCATATATTTATCATATTACTGCCATGTTGATAGACAATATATCTACTCAAACAGTCGTTATAATTTATGTTGTGTATCTGCACAATACATTTAGCTCATTTAATGCCGGCTCAGATCAGATATATTCTTCTGCAAATATAGATATATGCATTAATGCTTAATGGAATTAGTATGGCCATGTCCAGTATTCCAGATGAGACTAGGTTTCACATAATCCCTGGCCACATTGAAAACTGATCGGTACATTGGTTTATCCGCATACTTTGTTGGACCGACCATTCGGGTCCAGTGTCCGATATATCCCAAATTTTGAACAATTGATGAATGATCTCTATTGTAAATTTAGAAAGGATGGCACTCGTAAAGCCTTTTGAATTATCTGACCATTAACTTTTTGTGCTCTCATTCGTACGTATATATTTTTGTCTTTTAATTAACATGTGGCAATATTGACTCAAGCTCAGTTTGCTTTCACGATATCTAGATAATATACAATATATAATATCAAGATAATTATTTATCTTCATAGGAAGGACAAATTAACGACTGATGTTCTTGCAGAAAAGGTTCGCACACAAAGCTGGTAAGTATTTTGCTTTAAATAAAATATACTTCATACGCATATAATTGTTGCTTCAATTTGTTTTACATATCGGTAGTCAACTCCAACTTGAAGGAATTTATTTAGCACAAATGACTTCTTTGTTCAAAATGATATATTCCAAGTTGTTTCAAAAAGGCGTGTGTGTATACGGGGTCGATGATCCTTCTAAAATGGAGCACATGTTTCCTAAGCTGGATGCAAAATGCCATTGTATGCAGACTATTAGCTAAGGTTATGACGTGGGAGCAAGATTGATGTTTTTTTAAATTAAGATGCTACATATAACATGTGTATAGCGTACATCTCATAGTCTGACAAAAGTGAAACCTACCTTTTCACTAATAACGTTAAGACGATTTTCATAATTATTATTTTCTAATAATAACGCTCCTCTATAACCCCATTAACTCAATGGTCTCTAATTTTTTAATAAAGTTTCAAATGTATTGCAAAATGACAGGAAAATAGTAATTACACAATTTCATAATTTAATAAAAATCGATTCACAATGAGCTGAATAATCGGCAAAAAGTTTCATTTCGGCCAACCCTCCACCGTTGGACAGACTATAATACAATTCACCGCTTAAATATAAATTACACATGATATGTGTTTTTTGTACCTACTTCGAAGCCAGAAAAGTAGTAAGGACGCAAACACACAACATGATGTGGCAAGACGACAGAGTGCGGCGGAGAAAAGAACGATCGAAGCCAGGTATTAGTTACATTTATATCAACAAAATATTTGGACGAAAAAGAATGTGTGTATAGGAACATAGTACATGAAGGTATGAGAAACATATTACCCTAATTTTTTTTTAAATAAGTTTTCTAGAATAAGTTGATTGTTTTTGCAATATTTAAACATGATGAAAGACGCATTACTGTTAGTTATTAAAATATTTCAATAACTAATTAGTGCAGGAGACATAATCCTGTTAAGCACTATATTATATATGAATCATAACCCCTTCGCGATAATTTAATTCTTTAACATACTATTTTGCTCTGATAAACTAAGCAATAATATTTTTTTTCAGATTGAATGAAACAAAAGAGGAAAATGAGAAGTTGAATGTTGATATCAAAAGGTCTGTTCATGATAATACATTACTTTTGGCAGGATTATTTAAAAAGTTTGTTATAGCGTATTTTTATGTTTGTTCAACTATACTTCTAGTTTGGACAGGGAGCGTAAGACGCTGTTCGATGAATTGATAGGTGTGAAGTTTGAGAAAAATGTACAAGAAAAAGAGATAAACACTCTGAAAAAAAGGTGTGTGTGATTAAATACAATATAAGTGCTGGTATCCACAAAACATTACTTGTAGTTGACAATGCATAAACAGTGAATAAACCATGTGATCAATGTCCATTGTTTTCTCTGGACACATTTACATAACATTAGTCCTGATGAGTATCAATCAGTGTGGAGATAAAATAATTATACTTTACAACGAAATAGTTTGTGATACTTTGAACTTTGTCAG
Organism: Flabesymbios commensalis; assembly: GCA_964017125.1. NCBI lineage: Eukaryota > Metazoa > Annelida > Polychaeta > Terebellida > Flabelligeridae > Flabesymbios > Flabesymbios commensalis. The sequence continues at coordinate 122,719,246 of OZ024902.1, read as the reverse complement.
GCTAAAAATAAATAACTTGTAACTACATTCTACATACATTTGGCATTAATTTTGTCAAGGTTTATACTTTTTTTTGCATCATGTTTAAATAAAATGAGAATGGCCAATTAGGATAATTGTCCTTATTTTATGCCTGATATTCTGTACGATAATAATTATTATACTTCAAATGTTTAAGCACACATAGCTATGTCCTACCCACATTTAACCAAGCGTATTAACATTTTTAGAGTCTGCAAGTTTTAATAATACTTTTAGATTGGAGGAGAAAAGTGGTGCTGTTGCCAAGGAAGATATGTGTATTCAAACTGACTCAGCCACTGACGTTACACTCCAAGACAATATGTAAGAATAAGTATTAATGATGTCAACTGGATAACTGACAACGTAAACATAACATAACATAAGCTTACTCGGAGAACTGTTTTTTAATTGTGTTATGGTCAGTTCTAAATATTTGTCTCAGTGAATTTTCAATACATTTTTTGCACTTGATTAAATGTCACTGAAACCACATACTATGGCCTATGACCTGCTGACTTATATTACGAATGAGAAATTCGTTCTGAGAACTTTTTTATAATTGTGTTATGGTCAGTTCTAAATATTTGTCTCAGTGAATTTTCATTACATTTTTTGCACTTGATTAAATGCCACTGAAACCACATACTATGGCCTATGACCTGCTGACTTATATTACGAATGAGAAATTCGTCTGGGGTCGTATTCTCGTACAAGTTACGATATATCGTAGGCTTCCGATTGGTCGAGATGGCCATCTCGACCAATCAGAAGCCTACAATATATCGTAACTTGTACGAGAATACGGGCCCTGGTCTGTATGTCGTCTTATTATTTTCAAGTGGTGAGCAATCAGATGAAGCAGACCGCATTGACAGCCCACCAGGAAACCAGTTAGTGGAGGATAAACCCGGTACTAATCAACACGAGTATGTATCAAATAATAACACTGAATACTTCAAAATCCATGAATATGTGCCAACCTTTAAAGCTCAAGTTGTCGCATAAAAAAATAAAGAATCTCTCATTCTGAATATAATTCGATTGATGAAAGCATGACTTGGTATATTAAAAAAAGGTTATTGAGAACCTTTATTTATCAATGTCTCTGATAAAATCAGTACACTATACGAATTCCTGTGCTCTAAGAGTGCTCAAAGCAATGTCACTCCTGTATGACATATTTAAATAAAATGCATAGTTCCCTTTAAAATATAGTCTGCGACTCATTATATTGTCAAACATAATATTCGCAAATGCATAGACTATTAGTGTATAAAATGTACATATTTCGAAATCAGTCCTCGTTCATTCAATATTCGATTACCTAAAATCTACTTCTTTTAAAAATATTTATCACACAACTTTCAATCTAAGTATGAACTTCTAGTAAGTAACATTAAAATAATATTTAAATAAAAATGTCCCTGCAAAGTATGAAACATGAGACAGCTCTAATAATGTGTCAAGAAAACAAAATTAGCCTTATCTTAGTTGTATCGTTCCATTTGTATATATTACTACATCCTTAATATTTGGTGTTATTATTTTCAAGTATTGAACCATTAAATGAAGCAGACGGCAGTCACCGCCCACCTGGAAACACGTTAGTGGTGGATGAACCCGCTACTAATAAACTAGCCCTGAATACAAGTATATTACGCCCCAGCTGCAGCTCGGGCGGAATAGCCTTGTATTCAGGGCTACTAATAAACACAAGCATGTACATGTATCTAGTAACAAACTAATAATACAAAATCAAAAATACACGAAGTTTTGCTAACCTTTCATGCTCACTTTTATTGCCACTCCAGCCGTATATACCCATGTCATAGACGAAATATTAAGCTAACAAATTACTTTCTGTCGCCTAAGACCTGATAATAACTATTATTGTAAATGGACTGTTATTGTAAATATGTGGTCGCCTTATTATTAGTAGACAATCAACTGAAGCAGACGGCAGTAGTTCTAGCCCACCTGGAAACAACTTATTGGAGGATAACGACAATGTACACAACCAAAGGTATGTATGAAATAATAATACCGGTAATAACTACTTCATTATCCATAGCATGTTTTATGCCGAACGGTTATCAATTTTCTAACAAAAATAATTGTGGCTTTTTATCTATTGTATGGATTGTGTTAAATAAACGTATGTTGTTAAAAAATAAAGTTGGAATCATAAATATACCACACGCCTGACATCGACACGTGCTTGTCCACGATCATATACCATTGCAAGAAAATGAACTAACTGATCAACAAACTATTCTGTAAAATAATAATTCACACGCAATTCTGGTGGGAATTTGTTCCATAACGTAACTATTCTATTAGAATAAACACCCGTATATGTCTCTGCTCTTAACAGCTTAGGTTCACCACGTGTATCTATCACAGTTCCCACTGGGTGATAATAAAGTTGTGGTCACAATTACAATTCGACTGTAATAAAAACGTAACCGATGCGGCATTTCAACTTCCTAGCTCTGACTTTTAGCTTCCAATTTTCAAATTCTGAGTTCCGAGATCGGACTTCCAGCTTACTATTCCGAATTGCGACAGGGTGATCGGATTTCCAGTCCACTTCAGAATTCGTCATTCAAGAAACGCATAATATTTCTCAAATGTGGACACATTCAGCTTACTGATCTGATTGTTTTTCGTTTTGAACGCTATATCTCGAGAACAGTTCTGCAAAAACAAAAGTGTACATAGAGTCACACACCTACCAAATGAAACTGTTTTAGTCGTTTTTAAATATTTTTATAACAATTTTTGGTTTTAGGGGCACTAATTTACCTTCATAAAATAGTATTTCAAAGGCGATGGGCCGGCAAATTCAGAGGGCGACATCTCATATTCATATGCATGGTTAATTCTGCTCATTGCGTGGTCGTTTATAAAATAGATATATTGATCCGATTTCTAATTTATTTGTCAACGTAAGATCGCTTGTCCTCATCACTCGTAGTTGTGTACGCCATGACAAAAATACCAGCCTGGTTTGGTCATTGTTTATTGGGCGGGGTACCTTCAAGTTGGTCTAATATGAAATAGGCAATTATATGTCGCTTGGAATGGTGTTCAATCTGTTTCCATACAATTAAGGTCAATATTTTTGTGTAATGCACTTTCAGAATATCAGGCGGAATAAGTACAGTGAATTATGCTGATCATTCCGCTCGATTAATCGTTTTATATAAACCTGTAGAATTATGCTATTGGTATTGTCGTATCCCGCTTATATTTTATTATCTGAATAGTTTCCCTTGTGTAAACGCTGTTTCAGTTTTCAACAATCTATGGAAAACCTACGCAATAAAAACGAAGATCTGAAAAACAACAACACAAAATTAAAGGATGACATCAAAAATCTTAAAGAGAGGTTTGTATTTTAATATTTGCCTACCCTTTTTATTTATTAAACAACAATGCAACTGTGGGTAACGTGAGAGTGTAGACCTAAAATTGAGATGCTAAGCAAAATAGTTAAATCATTGTAAATAGTGATGCATTTGGGCCTAATTAAATAATACACGTTACATATCAGCTGCGGGTGTTGTAAACAATATATATCTTTTAATATTTTCAGTTGGAAATTATTACTTTTGTGTAGAATAATATTCCCAATGAGAAATAACTCTTTATGTGTATGTCACCGTATAAATGTGCTTTGATTTGTAGGTTATTAGGCCAGTATCTATTGACATCAAATACCCGTACTTATAACTGATAATATATTATATTTTTCACGTACGTGTGTCCATGTAACAACTAACAAAACATAAAATTCAACCAAATTCACCATTTAGTCAGGGACCATATCCACCGAAATACGGTCCCGTGCGAATTTTTGTATTATATGATGCTAAGCCACCCATCCAAATGCCTCAAGGACATCCCAAATAAGATAAAAAAACATGTTGGCAGTCTGAAATATGTGGGGGGGGGGGGGTGGTGAGGTATATAAGAAAATTATAACATTTTTCTTTGCTGACTTAGGGATAGAGCATAGGATATTTTTACACTTTTTTGCAACAGTAATGCCACATTTTGTCATTGAATATATTCAGGACAAAACATAGGTGATGTTATATTTTTTTCAGAAAACAGGAACCCACACTTACGGCGCTGAAAGTCAATATTTTCCAAAAAAATCACAAGATTCGTAGAATGTAACTTTCCCATTTGCTCTACATGTGTATGCTTATGGTTATGCGAATGTATGTTTACTTCATTTGGTATATCGGTCATCTGGTTCCATCATATCAAGTTAGAAAAACCCTACCTTGTTGCATGAAGGACTTATGAGGTCAAATGAACGGTTGGGGTACTCTCACGAGTAACATTTTTTCGACCCTATGTATTAACGTAATCATATTTTTTATAGTTTAAAAAAAACTTTAATACCACTCTTCTGACAGTTTGCGATTGAAGACATTTAGGACGAAACATATGTGAGGTTTTGATCTTTTAAACACACCCTTGGCGCGCTGAAATTTGATATTTCAATAAAATTACCACAGGTCGAACGTGTTTTAAAGACATTATCCACCACCAGGTGGCATACAAATTTGTATTTGTCAGAAATGTCTTGTAGATTGTGTGGGACCACATGCTGATATACTATGTACACACTGTATGCATTGTTAGCAATATTTCAGTTTTTTTAATAGAAGGGGTGTCAATTGTAACAGATGCAGATCTGTTGCACTGATAGGTTTGAACAAGTAATCTAGATTCCTTAGTTTGAATGGGCATTATGAGGCTCGTTGAGGTCAATAACATATGATGATTTGCTGGCAATGGACAAAATATACATAGTTGAGTAATATGCCTGCAAAGGGAAGGCTTGATGTAAAGTTATTATGTCTCCCCTCTATAGAGTCGAGACATGTTGCTTTACCTCTCACCGCTCATGCTGTCTGTGTGTCTGTGAGTGTGCAGGCGGTCAAACACGACACGTTCACCCAATGCTGGGCTAATGTTGGCCCACCAAGGCTGACCCAACATTAGCCCAGTATTGGATTAGCCTACCGTGTCGTATTTGACCGCACGCTGAATGTGGGCCAGCGTCACAGACGGCGGGCCAACATTAACCCAGCTTTGCTTCAAAGCCACGTGCCGGTATTACAGCCAGCATGAAGTAGGCCTACTGAGTAGGGTTGAAAGGATACTGGCGAGCACCGGCGACGCTGGTCCAACATTTAACAGACATTGGGTCTGTGTCGGCTTGTACTCGCTGCCAGCACTGCCAGACCTGCAGATCCCAGCAAACACAATATGTTGAACCAGTGCTGGTTTTATGCTGGGCCAGCGTCGCAGACGGTGGGCCAGAATTGAACAAGCATTGGGTCAACGTCTCGTGTTTGCTTTGAGTGTTGACACATCGCAGGGTGTGAACATAGAACTCTAAAACCATTGACTACTAACTTGAAATTTCACGACACTTATTCATGTGTGAGAGCTTCAGTCTGCCAGAATTGGCGAGAGAAGGGATAGTTTATTTCCGCTGTAAACAGTCAACCATGTGCTTTTTGATCATTATCCTTGGGTATGTTAACATTTTAATATTGTGTTGATCACAATTTCACTAACAGTCAAATTAATGATTAACATCAATATATTTCAAATCGTAACAAATGTATTCGATAAATGAATAATTTATAAAAGATTCTTCTGCTTCATTATCAGAAGTATTTAAATATTACAACAAGAATAAAACATCCAACCATATAAAATATCCTGTGAAAATATGCTATCAGTGCACATGTGGGGTATATACATGTATTCAATTCAATCTGACAATTGTCCGAATTAACGTTTACTGACATGCTGGCTTAGTGTATTTACTACAGTCAAGTTTGAAACAGCTTCACTTTGGAGTCTAATTTAAATTTTAAACCTCAATTGTGATTGTTTTTAATGTATATATTTAGCATAAACATAAAAAATACATAATTTTGAACAATTAGTTGGTTCAGTAATTTAAATTATAGTGACAAAATAGCCCAAATTACTCGCCTGTCGAGCCGATGACAAACATAAATAGATAGCATGAAAGATAGACCGGAAATCAGTTATCCCTTTTCCTAGCCGCGCATGCGCGCCGTAAGTTTACGAAGATCTCGCGCCTGTTGTTTGTCCATATCTAGAGGTATGTGGTGTGAAGATATTAAAACTGTTGCCCCACTGATTGAGCCTAAAGACGATTTAGTTACTGTAGATCATCTTCCCGGCAGCAAATCTTGACCACAGGAGTTTGAAAACTATAATAAGAAAGATCCTAACCCGCCGCAGGGGGGGGGGTCAACAGGGCGGTATAGCAATTGTTTGGATGGGGCGGTTTGGGGGGAGGGGGGTTAGGACCTGTCTATTATAGTTTTCAAACTCCTGTGTCTTGACACAGCGAGGACTCAGTAGTAGCGACCTTTGCGCGGGAAGATGCTGTAGATATAAAATATATACATAGTCTCTACTGTCCACAGTGTTAATTACAAAAGCCATTGACACTACATCTATTAGCTATCAACCTTTATGGTTATGCTGCTGGAAGGAAGACATCTCCAGTTTTTTTACAAAAAAACTAGACTCTAGTTTTATGACCTGTTTATGACAAACACATCAAAATGAGTTTATGTGGTCTTTGGCATTGTCATATTACTGCATTGGTATCTGTGTCTCGGAATAGTAAATGATAAATAAATAATTATAGATTATAAATAATTATCTACAACTCACAAGCAAACCAACTGATAATTTGTGTAATATAATATAGTGTGTAATATGATATATATATATAAGTGTTGTGTAATATTTTGGATAATGTTTTGTTACTTTAAAAAATATATATTCATACTAAAATAGTACATGATAAAATTAGATCATACTAGCAAATTAGATTTTATGAGGTATTTACATTGTTTTTATATTACGTATGTACTTGCTAGCATTTACAAAATATATGATACTGTGAACACACAATGCTGACATCCAGTGAGCTATCAGCAGCAGCAGATGCATAAGGACAACAAGCACTGACTTTTCCTAATGTTAAAGTGTCAAAACGTTGCTCGTGATAAACTTTCTAAGGCAGCATTTATTAGCATAGTTTGGTTCTGTAAAGCAACTATTGCTCTCAGACATCATATTTACAAGAGATTAAAGCCACATAATGATAAAAAAAGTAAAAAAAGATAAGGTTTGATGACAGCATAATGGTTATAAGGCATACACCAGTAAAATATATTTATATCAGAAGAGGTATAATGCACCTATTCATGTAGGAAACGGTACAAGATTAGCCTACCCCCCCCCCCCCATTTTCTTTTATGGTTACACCAGAGATTATAATATCTCTGGTTACACCACTGATCTCTTAAAGATTAACTCATATACTATACTGATATATATTTAGCGTAGTTAGAAGAGTACCTCACCCTGACTTCATACACCCTCAAGGTGACAGGTCATGGATTCGCATAAGACACATATATATCAAATGTATACTGCGGCAAATCCAACAAACACAAGATACAATGCGCATATCCGTACAACTAGGCCTACACATGGAATGGAACTATTAGTACCCCATCCACTCCTTTGACCTCATAATTCATTCATACAACAATGTAAGATTATTCTAATTTGACATAGTGCGACCAGATGACTGATGTACCAAATAAAGTCAACAGATATTAGCATTATCATAATTATACAAATGTACAGGAAACGGCAAAATTACATTCTAAGTTTTTTTTTAAATTGACTTTCAGCGCTCTAAGGGTTGTCTTACGTCTTTGAGGCTCAAGGTACCCTTGAATAACCCTCTTTTTAAGTACTTTGCTGCCTCTGGTAACTTCTACACCCACCCTAACAATCTTTTGGAGATATTTCTCTAACACATCAATACCCAAATACGTTTTGTGTCAAGCAAACTAACAAACTATCAGTCTTTTGAAACTTGGCTCCCAGACTATATATGCTACACCATTTTGTCCCGCACAATATTTCATTTATCACTACTGTTCATAAATTAACAAGGTAATGACCACTGCAATGGGTGCATTTTATGTTCTGTATTATGATATCATTACTGTTGCAAAAATGTGTAAAAACATCCTGTGGATATTTTTTTAATGTTTATTCCCAAAGTCAGCCAAACAAAATGTTATAGTTTTCTTAAATACCCCCATCCCCCCTCATATTTCAGACTGCCAACAGGTTTTTATTGCTACTTGGGATGCCCTTTAGACATATGGTTGGATGGCATAGCATCATACAAAAATGCCCACGGGATCTTATACGTACTGTGAGTCTTATAGCGTCTTCACCTGCTGATAATATCACAGCACACTAACAACTGTTTATGCGTAATGTCAAGCTGCTTTACTTAATATGTTTTATAGTTGTCAACAATCTATGGACAAACTACGAAATGATTTGGAAAAGGACAAAACTAAGCTAACTGATTTCATCAAAAGTCTTGAAAAACAGTTAGTATTTCAGTATTCGTTTATTGTTTTCATTGTTTTAGTAAATTTTATGTATTATTACATTGAGTGTGTCAATGACATGGTTATCTTGATAAATAATCACATAATGCCTTAACGCATCATAATTATTTTAATGCTTCTATTTTTTTTTATTTTGAGTTGGCTACATACATCAGCATGCATAAATAACAGTTAATAAATAATTATTGTTATTGGACGCAAGATTCTGACATCTAAAGTCGATCCCGGTGCTGAAAGAGTAAAATATTTATAACGGCCATAGACCCATAACATATGATTCAAATAAGTTAACTAAGCTAACTAAGCTGACTAAGTCATTTATGATGATCACAAATTGAAAAAAACTTTGATCTCCATGGTTTATACGCAAAAATCGGCGTTGTAAGGGTAAATATTATGTACTGATCCCGTGACATCTTTGTCCCTGGTGTAGTTGTTAACACCACCGCCTGTCACGCTGGGTGCGGGGCTCGCAACAATTCGAAGAAACATTATGTTTATTCCGGCTCTCTCGTAAAGAATCAATATTGTCGGGAGCCTCCATGACAGAGAGGTGGCGTGCTCTACCTAAGACCACCATCACTCAAATTTAAGTCAAGCAACAATCTACCAGAGTAGCCTGCATGTGCACTAAAATGTCCTACAACCACATTAATGTATTTAATGTGATTGGTGCCGAAAACGAATGTTCCCAAGAGAAAAACCTTCGAGGAAAATTTGGTGAAGTATCACCGAATGTGCGCCTGATGGTCTGACATACGTACGGGAAGATTCGGGGGTTGATCGAAGCTGCATCGGATAACATATAATGAAAGGCGATGATTAATTTGAAGTTTGGGATATTTTTGTCTGTCATTGTCAGAGACTATGTAAATTTGAACTGCATGTCACATAAACAGCATTATGCGTCAAAACACGCAATATAGAAGATGGTGTGATGGGCCAAATAATTCTGATTTACGCTTATGCAAGATTTTATGTGGCGAAACATGATAATAAACATACATTAACTTAAGTATTGGTCAAGTAGTATGGATTATTTTTTACAGACTTGAAGAGAGAGCTAGAAAAGAAAATGACGCTATACCACAAACCAATAAACAAGAACCTGCAAATCTCGAACGGTCAGCATCTATGTTTTTTTCGCTTACCGTAGCAATGTATGTTTATCACAAACATTGGCTATGCACCCTGGTTAATTTGAATACGACCATATATTTAACACATATTTAATTGTTGAATGCAAGTTGGACCCTACGATTGTGATTATTGTCATCGGTTATGTTACAATGGAAAGTTTGGCTAAAATGATTGCTAAAGCAAATATGTATTTGATTGTTCAGTATATTGGACGTCGCCAACAAATTATTGCAAATTAATTGGATAGTCATAAATAATTTAAAATTCATGCGTAATGAATGATTTCTGAATAAATAAACTGACTCGCCCTTTGGATAACAGATCAAATGCGTCAAGTGAAGTGAAAGAGTTGGAAATGCAATCAATGGACGGTGGACTAGATCCAAAAGATGTGTGAGTCTATTATAATGAGTTAATTTATAGCTACCCCATACACGTAGTCGATTTGCCAGACAGATCGACTAATGAATCATCCACATCAGTGTTTCTTGGCATGATATATAAGGTAACATATCGACAGAATCAGTGAAAGTCAGTTATCAATAGTATTCTGATTGTATTTGCTCATGGTTATGAAACAATTTACTACTAATATTCGAATTTACCTAACGAATGATGTTCGAGTTACTATGAATATGTATCATCATATGTCCAGTTCCGCTTCAACTAGAATTAATTTATGTTTCGTCAGTGCTTAATAACAGCACACTGGTGGGAAATTATCATATCATGGATTATTTTCCTTTAATTATATTGATTTAAATGACAAAAAGGCTTCCCACTTACATATTAAACTTTATTTGAAGGCAACCCCATACGTTATCGTAATAAATCATTAATGCTTGTTTTTGTTTTATTGCAGACATGTCGAAATGACGAACGATGTACATGATGATGTCAAGACCCACCCTCCTACGTAAGTAATATTGTCACATACACAACGTTCACGTTATTATATTATGTCCTTGATAGATTCATCATGGCTGGCATAGCTGATCACTCAAATTCGTCTTGCATTGTCCCCATATTATAATTTGTAAGTGAATGAATTGAGGATGACATGCATACGCAATGCCAAATTACTTTATTTAATGTTTCAGCAATGAGCAATCTATGGATAAACAACGCAAATATATTGCAAATCTGGAGAAGGACAAAGCAAAGTTGAACGAAGAGATCAAACGTTTTGAGAAACAGTTTGTGTCTCAGTATATCAGTTTACATTTTTTATTGTTTGTGAAAAATGTATGTTTACATAAGTATCATGGTATCTAGTAAATACTTTCGCTACTGGCGTATAATGCATTCTTTTTTTCTGTAATAGTATCAATTATAAAATGTTCATGTTGTTATATTCCATCTTCATGCTGTGTGCATCGCCTTTTAAATAGATTTAAATAAAATGTATTCCTGATTTTAAGTTAGTTTGAACAACAGTACTGCAAAGTATTATGCTTAGTCAAATGGTTAATGATAAAGAAAAGCTTCAAAACGTGTTCCTTATTTTGTCCAGAATTCAAATATCTACAAATGAACGCGATAAACTTATTAACGACAATAATTCACTGAAGGATAAAAAGAAGAAGCTCGGCGAAGATGTTGCATCTTTGGAGAAAACGTATGTTATTTTTCAAGATTTGTCACAATTATTGTCAAGTATTTTTGTCTGTTTTTTTTTAACTTACACTATAGCTCAAAGGATATTTGTATTTTAAGAAAATTGACGTTGAGACAAGAAAAACAAACACATAAAATCACCAACAAGAATGAACATGACAGGTCTGAGAGGTAAGTGTATTTTCAAATAAATCAATGCATGGTATGGATAGTATAGAGTCATACGTCAGTAAATGTGGTTCCGTGGGAATTGCATGTTAATTCTTGACACCTATGTTCAATGTGAAGAAAAATTATTACTTAACAAAATATAATATGGTGTCATTTTATTCTGAAGATCTAAAGGTCAATTCCGGAGACTTAAAGGTCATGACCCTAAAAACAAACGGGGATTTTTGCAAACGTTTGTATTTCAAGGTAATATAGTCGCGTAATATAGTAAATTAAAGGAAATTGGCACGGAATAGTCAGAATTCATAATTAACAATTATTCTGAGGCTTTAAAGGTAATTTCCGGTCTCTTGAAGGTCATAACCCTAAACACACATATAGTCCATAGGCCGGAATAGGTCACTGTGTGCCCCCCCCCCCCCCACTACTCACCCACACAAACTTTTTCTTAAGCTTTGATATGTCCAAAACATGAAATGAGATGTTACCATACAAAATAGCGACCGATTATATATTTTGACAGCTTATGTGGGGGTAGCCTACACCCAAACCTGTCTAAAAGTAGGGGATAGGGTTACGCAAACGCCTCTAGTTGCAGTTCTAGCTAACCAATATACACATGTAATATACCATATAAAAGATAACTAAATTTCCGTTGTACTGATGTATTTCATGATGCAGTGGATTAAACAGTTATCTCTACACATACGTTTAAACATTTTTTTATTACAAATAATCGACAACAAAACAAACTAGTAAACATGGTCAATGGGAATGACTTAATAAAACATAATTATTGACCATATATATATTTGACCTATGTTTCTAAACCCAGATGTGTATATCCTAAAAACTGAGTGGTATTCAGATTTGTACATTGCATATATATTTTTAAATGAAAAAATATTGGAGACTTTTCTTTAAATGTGTATATTTATCCTGGGTTGAAAAATGAAACATTGAACTTTGCTCTGCATTTAAATCTATATTTTTCTCCCGCTTGTTTTTACATAATGTATGGTAAGTGTGCTGAATTCGCATCTTAGTCAGGATGCTAATGCACATTTATCTGCAAATTATGAAAGACATTTTCTGTCATTAATTTAGGGTTGACATGGTCTCCAACAAAGATTTTTTAGAAGGAGCCTAAAAATTTGACCCCGAGAACCCCCCCACCCCCACCCTTTTTTCGCGGTAAGGGTAAATAAACTGTTATTTGCCATAATTGTGTCGAGTTTTGTCAGATTTTCGCAAAGTCAAAGTCAATTTGGGTATTTCAAACACCAAGGAATTGATTGGACGTTTCATAAATCGCAAAATTGCAATATTTTACGCTATGTCGTTACCCTTTCAGAGTTTCTATACACTCTCAGCCGTGTAAGTTCTCTAAGGCTCTAAAATGTGTTGAATTCGCTTTTCTCAGCCGCACACGGTTATTTTCTAAAACAAAATGCAATCAACTATGGTGTTCTGAGGTTAAAAGATATAATAGATTCAATATATATATATACATATATAATAAATAACATATATATAATATATTGGCCTATATCTTATAGGCCTAATACCCTTCCTCTATGCACCCTTTCTTCCGCTCTTTGAAATAAAGAGGTTTCTTAATTTTTTATACATAGTCGAGACTCCATTCTGGTAAACTGAAGTCCATGCGGACATCAAGAGTAGAATTTGAAGACATCATCATTCTTATAGGAAATTTTGCGTAGATTCCAGAAATTACAGTCACCAAGCTGAAATAGTGTGCGCCCATAGTCAAAATAACCATTTTCAAAATGGCCACCAAGAGGTTATCGTAACAAAATATAATCTTAATAACAGCTTAAAATTCCATTCAAACCCTCTAATATTACAAAGATATAGATGCACAAATCATTGCTGACATTACTTTTGCTTTATTGCTCATGTAAACTCTCAAAATTCAAAATGGCTGACAAAATGGCTGCCAAATGGTCTTTCTATCATAACCTGTGTATTACTTCAGCGGTTTGATTAATATTTTGGGAGAATCGTTCTCATCGTGTCAAAAGCACACATTTTGTTACAGAGCTGGACTAGAGTAACTATACTAATCCATATTGGAATCAGAACCACATTATAGCTGTACTGCATGAGCTTTGCTCAGGGCATTTTCAACCCCCTTTATTTTTTTCAATTAATCTAAGTTATTATTAAAAAAAATATATGTTTCACCAGAAATGTCCACAAAACTGTTTATTAATGCTTTTAGCAGTTTATTTAGGCGGATACATATGGTGTGGGAGAGGGGATCGCACCCCTTTTTTCGACAAATCAATATAAAAAATACCATAAATCGAGTAAAATAGCTCAAAATGTGATTAACGCTATACATTTTGCACAAAGCTTCACAATGGTATACTAATATAGGGGAATAACCTAGTAACTATAGCGAGAAGACTTCACCAAGGGCATTTTTCACCCACCCATATTTAAAAAAAAAGTAGTAAGTGTTTTTTAAATATTATGTTTCACCAAAGATATCTACAAAACTGTTTATTATTACTTTTAGCAGTTTATTTATTCAAAGCAGTGGTGGATCCATTGCGCGTTTTCTCGACCAATTATTATAATGATTAAGTACCCTAAATTGGGTAAATTTTTTTCCAATGTGATAAAAGCTGCACAAATGAAGGAGAACCAATTTGTAGCTGTAGTTTAAGGGGTTTTTTTCCCTCAAGCCATTTTTTTTGACCAAACACCTTTTTTTGCCAAATTATTATAAAGAGTGCACTAACCTGGCTTGAATACGCAAACAGTAATATTTGGGGCGGACAATAACCCACGTCAGCCCCAAAATATGGACTCGCTATTACTTTTAAACACTAAAAACGACCAAATTAAAAAAAAATAATCTGTTTTTATTTTGCTGGGTTTTTATAAATTCGCTAGAGATTTTGCCGGTATTTTACTAAAAAGATGCAGAAAATTAAAACATCACTTTTACCAATATATAAAAAAACTAACAATATGTTTTTGATCTATGAAATTGGTGTCTGTACATATTAATATAATGAGCATGAATTAAACATCTTAAATATTTTTGTAGAGCCTTATACCGGTAGGTATGGTAATATAATGTGACATTAACACACGTGTTATTGTAGTGAAGTACAGCTAAGCGCTTCAAACCATCAGCAGTTGTTGCTGTTGAGTCATGTATCAGAGGGTCAGATTCTTATTATAAATCTTTGATGCAACTATCTCATCGCAAAGTGGAGTGCGCCTAACTCATAATCTTGCTGTATTATTGACAAAACCAGAATCAAGATGTGGAAGCTTATGTGCCTCAGATAATTTTGGAGAATTAGTGAAGAACCAGAAGAACTGAAATACCATTTCACTGTCGTCATTCCATACTACTTTATGTTTTTATGACTTTGGTAATGGCAAGCATATTTCCCACCTGCAAAAATATTAAAACGTGACGAAGAGTGACGGCTCAGATAAAAGTGGAACCAGTGATGGGGTAAAGTGGGACAATTTCATATATCTCCTTAGATACATCGATACTAGAAATAAAGGGTATTGTAAAGAGGTGTGAATGATTAAAACAGTATATGAACACATTTACACAGTGAATGTCCAGTTGATGAATAAGTACTGGAATCGGACGTGGAGAAGTGGGACACTTACGAAGAGAAAAGTTTACCCGATGCCTAACACTACTTATTGCCCCAGTTCCCCCTATTCCTCCTAAATTTATAATACATTCACTTAATCAATAATCACTACTATATACTTATAGTGAAAAAAAATGAATTATACATACAGATGAAGAAGGTAGCGAGGGTGATCTGAACACAATAAATATGACATACTAGTCTATACAGTCATATTAAACTTGCTTTACATCACTATACTCTACTAGTGTCTGTAATTTGATTTTGGAAGAGGATGCTACAAATGAAGATGAACAGTTGCATCCCGCGTCTGATTCAAACATGAGACCAGACACAAACCTGGTCAAACTTTTCACTTAAATTTTTCTTATCACTTCAAATTCCTTTGGGTAATGATCTAAAATCAGGGATACAAATTCGCACCAGCCCGGTAACACGAGGCTGGTGGAATATTGTGAGGGCTAGAGAATTTTCCTTACAAATACATAGTGAAAGATGGTAAGGGCTAATTGGATTTCGCTATGGGCTGGTGAAACCTTTAGTCGAATTTGTACCCCTGAAAATAACCTCTGGGGGCATCCCCATCGACACACGACGTTGTTGCGACGTTGAGTCAACGCCAGTGACGTTGATTCAACGTTGAAATAACGTCGTGTGCCCAGTGGGATATTACACTGCTATTGACACTTCAACACCCATTGCCCATACTCCGATATAGTGGAATATTGTAAGGGCTAGTGCATTTTCCTTACAAATACATAGTAAAAGATGGCAAGGGCTAGTTGGATTTCGCTCTAGGCTAGGGAAACCTTTAGTTGAATTTACACCCCTGAAAATAACCTCTGGGGACATATAATACTGCTACTGACACTTCAACACCCATTGCCCATACTCCGATATAGATAATTAAACACAGACCTGATCACACTTCACAGTTAAATAAATGTATTTCTTCAAATGACCTTGGTTAGTGACATTCAATAACCTCTGGTGTCCAATCCCCCCACTGCCAGCATCTTAATGTCCATTGTCAGACTACCACGGGCCAGATAGATAACCTTTCCAATTACACCAGACACAAACTTGGTAAAAAAATTTAGTTAAATCACCCTTATATTTTGAAATGACCCTGATGATGACTTTAAATGACATCTGGTGACCTTTTCAACCACTACCATTTAATTTGCCATACGCTCAGATAGATAACCTCACTAAACACACATATGCTCAACTGGTTTAGTGAAATCACCTTTGCCTGTCTGCGTGATTTAAAAGTTATGATCAAAAACACTATTTGTCAACAATTTTTGCGGCATCTTGAATTTGGACAATTTATATGAGCAAAAAAGTACATATTTTGCCGGCAATACATTCAGCACTGATATATTAGTAATAATATAGCGTTTGAATGTATTTTTTAGGCCGGCTATTATGATTTTATTTTTTATTGTTTTTTTATTATTTTTTTGGCGGCCATTTTGAAAATGGCTAATTTGACAGTGACCGGAATATATTTCAGCTTGGAGACAGTGATTTTTGCTTTCTACGGGAAATTTCCTATAACAATGAGGATGTCTCCTTATTCTACTAGTGATGTCCGCATGGACTTTTTTCTAGGCTTCGTTTCAGAAATGGAGTCTCGACTAACACTCGTTATGATATTCGGTGCTATTAATGCAGATCAGAATGTCAATTATAAAGTAGGCCCCCCGAACGTGTTGTAGCTTAACGTTTTTGTGCAAAGTATGTCATGTAACCTACCAATATGCTTAAAATAGCTTAGATCTACTCGTTCAGAAAAAACTTAGTCAGCATTTTTTATTTTCAAGGCAAAGTCATTCATATAATGGAAGAAGATCAGTTGTAATGACAGAGTTCACATTTCTCATGAAAAGTGGGTCGTGTGACCTACGAAAAACCCTAATATTGTTTACTTTAACATAAAAAATGGTGCGATTTGTAAGGTGAAGGTTACTTTGTGACCTTCAAACCTCATTCATATACACAGCAGGGAAATTATAAAGGAATTTGTTGTATATTTGACGTTTGTCATATAAAGGATAACCTACCAACACACTTAAAATAGCCCACTCCTTCTGAAAAAAACTTGGTCGCAATTTTTATTTTAAAGAACATTTTGTGACCTTTGAAATCATGCACTGTAATTTTGTGTGATTTTTTAATCAAACTCCGAATACATATCCAGGTTTTACAAGATGCGAACAATTCATTCCACAGCGCATCAACCACATGCTACTCAACAAGACAACACAGTATAAGCGGAATTAGAAAATAATGTTGTTTGTGTGTTTTCATGAATATTCGCAGATATAGGCCAATGTCTGGTATATTGTTGAAAAGTTTCACAAATTATTATAGCTTTATTTATGATATTTGTAACAACGTTACAGATTGGCTGAAGAAACTTAAGAATGTTTGGACCCTAGTCGGGATGAGATCATTCAGTTTCAATCTCTTCCTAAGTCGGCGATGACAGATTTAAGTACCGATCACATAGCCTGCATTGCCCTTTTAAAATTGAAATTACTCATCACTTCTCTCTGTCTAGGAAAACCCAGGTGGGCAATGCAGGCCTAAATTTACCATTTCATGCAATATCCCAAATAATTATTTTTAACAAGTATTTTTTTTAGACCAAACAGAGTGAGCAACTTTAAAATTGTGGTAGTTTTGTGTATCTATTAAATCTTTTTACCTGAGAACATTTACCATAGTTGATTGCATTTGTTTTAGAATATAGCTGTTTGCGACCGAGATATGAGAATTTAACACATATTACAGCCTGTGAGAGAACTCTGAGGGACCACATAGCGTAAAATATAAAAAAAAAATGTTTTTAAACAATGTTCAATCGATTCCTTGGTGATTAAAACCCCCGAATCGACATTGACTTGTCGCAAATTGGACCAAAATTGACCAACTTATGGCACATTACAGTTTACTGATCCTTACCGCGAAAAAGGGTGGGGTGGGGGTTTTTCCGGGGTCAATTTTTTAGGCCCCTTTCAACAAATCTTTGTTTAAGAACATATCAACCCAAAATTCATACCAAAAAATGTCTTTCATAATTTCCAGATAATGGCTCTATTACGTGCATAAGCCTCCTGAATATCTGTCGAATAAAATTCTATATTTGGTGTCCTTCGCCTTTAAATAAGCAAAACAAAAAATGTGCGCCAAAACCACACCTTTTCTATATTTTTGTTACAATTTTTGTTATAATTTGTTACGATTTCTGGTTTCTGCATGATTTTGAGTTGATAAATGTACATGTATGTCTCATGTTTTTCGATCAAAATGACCCGCCAACACGTGAACTATAGTATCATAAACAACATTTGTTTAATGGAAATCTAAAAAATAGACTACGTAATACGGCAGATTAGGTTGCAAAGCATTTCAAACTGTGTTCAAGTACAGTACGTGTATTTTCTAACATGCTTTGATGTCACACAAAATAGATAAAAATAGCAATTCCGAGCCACAAATAAAAAAGAGGTTTAATTTACATTTTGATTATTATTATTAATTTACATTTTTGTTCTTGTTTATTTGAAGGTACATTTCGCAGCATTTAGAATTTTTTCTTTCAAATTTACTCGTCAGTAATGTTTAGTCCTAATCCACCATGTTATTATACCCAGATTATGTTTAGCAGTATACTTATAGTAGCAGTAAGTACATAAAAAACGGCGGATGTCTTGGATCTAAAGGTCAAATATAGGTTATTTCTTTACAAAGACACAAGGAAAAAATTATCAATTAAAAATTTTGAAGAAACCATAAATTGTGCGTTTATGTTCGACAAACTATGGAAAGTATGGTTTTTTTAACATTTTGGTGGCCATTTTGTGTTTTGCTAACTTGAAGGTGAAGTTCTCGAAATATAGAACGTTATCCGACAGATTCGCATTCAGCACACGCAAATTATGTAGAAACAAGTGGATACAAAAGTATACACTAAAATCCCGAGCAAAGTTCCATGTTTCAGATTTCAACCCAGGCTAAATAGACTTATTTTCATGAAAGACTGTAATATTCTTTCATTAAAAATTACGTATGACATTTATAAATATAAATAACACACAGTTTAAATCATACACATATCTGGGTTCAGAAAACATAGGCCAGATATGGATATGTCCAATAACTATCATTCACTATGTTGTTTTATTGACCATGTTGACTAGTTTGTTTTGCTGTTCATTCTGATTATTTTATAATATGAAACATGTTTGAGCGTATGTGGAGAGACGACTATTTAATGTATTATTAGAACGGGTATTTAATTATAATTTAATTGTCTGGTAACATCTGATTTCATGTTTTGGGCATATCAAAGCTTAAAAAACGTTGGTGTGGGTGAGTGGTGGGGGGGGGGGGGTGTATGTTGACCGATTCTGGCCCAAGGATTAATAGGTATATTTGAAAACATTGCAATAGTTGACCTTAAAATGACCTCTAGCCACTATCACAGGCATTCAATCATGTCCTACGAGAGCCTGAATAAATTACCATTGTTGCCTTGTTACCTTGGTTGATGTTGGGGTAGCAGCGTACGAAGCAGTAGCCAAACATTAAACAAGCATTGTTTCAACACTACACGTCCAATTTGGACGGGTTAAATGGGTTGAACAGCAAAAACGTTAGTATGCTTATTAGTAGGCTTTATATTCTTAAACTTGTGTTTATCAAGCTCAAATTACACAGGTTTATATTCCAGTGTTTAATTAATAATCCAGTCGTCGACGTTTTTTTTTAATTCAACAAATGTGTGGCTATTCAGACCTGCGGAAAAAATTGATATCGAATAGAAAACATATTAATAACGATCCGATTCAGTTTCATATGCATTGTCAATATCTATATTTCTATTTCCTGTGGTCAAAAATTGTAGTGAAATCAACCTTTCTCCAGCTAAGTTTTGTGGAGGTGTCATTGTGCCACTGTAAAACGTAGACTTATTGTATTAGTCCAAGGACTGTCAAGTGACTTGCAGTTGCAAAGAATCAGAATATCTAATCCAAGATGGCCGCCAATCTGGAAATATTTTGCCATTAAGCATTAAGCATTAAGCATTTATAGGCCAGGAGAAGTGTTAAAGCTGCATAACTGTTTTGTTTATTTTATTCAGACGATTAATCCATGGAGAATGGTGTTTTATTTTTTATTTTACTGCTCCGGTTACTGAGTTATTAAGGATTTAAGTTTTTTTTTTTTTTTAATTGTTGCCCCACCAAAACAAGCCTGATCACACCGGAGTAGACATACTGTCTATATAATCAGGACATTAAAAGTACCAAGTGGCAGATAACGGTCATCATAGAAAAAAGAGAGGAAGACTTTTAAAATAATTGTTCTTTTTTAAGTGATCATAAATACATTTCACAGTACAATGTGTATTGTCTCATATCAGTTAGACATATCTAGAAGTTATTACTTTGTGTGATATGTATGATATATGCATGTAATGTCATGTTTAATATCGGTACCGGTATTGAGCATGTCACTCACTTGAAAAATATAACTCTATTTCGGTAAGTTGCTTTTAAGTGTGGGCCAACATCAGGGCCTTTGGCCCGCCATTAAGACGCTCTCCCCAGACCGTGAGAAATTGTACTCGGTATTGACATCAAATTCAGTGATGTAAATCATCTTTTTCGCTCTTTGGATTTTCGTGATTTTCTTGAGAAACATTTGCATTTTTTTATTAGGTATCTCATGGACATTTCAAAATATAGTCAAAATGCTACTAGACAATATCAGACTTTATTTTTTTTTATCGTAAATCATCACATACAGTGATATACATCGCGCTATGCGGTAAAATAAAATAATATTTAAAAACATCAGATTTTACTGTAACCGATTTGACCCAGTATCCTCCATCTAGTTCTGCGGCTGGTTATGAGGGCTTTGTATCTCAGCTAACACGAGGCATTGATGCAATGGCAGAATAATGTCGGCCCATCGTCTGCGGTACTGGCCCAACATTATGCCGATTCAGTTCAACGTATGTGTTTGCTATTAAGGGGGTGGTTTCGTGCTGGCCAATGTAACATTATATTGGCCCATAACCTCACCGTTATTACATGAATATTGTACACACACCGAATCACTACTTAATAATACTTGATGGTGTACCGCATGGTGAACTAATTCCGCTACATTTACCCAGTTTTAGTGCATTTATAAGGTCTTTAAAACAATAGCATTGATTGTTTTGGACGTTTTAGGTTATTTTAATCGAAATAAACAAACCAGTTATGCAGCTTTAAATAGTGATGGAGAGACGTCAAAGGGCGATGGGAAGGTATTAAAGGGCGAATAAAATATGTTAAATGGATATGCATTAAAGGATGGTGGAGAGGCATTGAAGACGCTGCCGATGTGTTAAATGGCGATAGAAAAGCGCTAAAGGGCGACGGAGGTGTTAAATGGCGATGGCAAGGCGGCAAAGGGTGAAAAGGCATTAAAGGGCGACCATGAAGCATTAAATGGTGATGGAAAAGCGAATAGGGCGATGTGGAGTAGTTAAATGGTGAGGGGTAGGCGTTTAAAGGCGGAAGAATGCGTTAAGGGCGATGCAGAGGCATAAAATGGCGAATAACAATCATTAGAGAGTGATGGGAAGGCATTAAAAAGGCAAAGAACAAATCATTATGGTCGACGCAGAAGCATTGAGAGGCAATGTAAGGTGGTGGAAGGTGCCACACAGGCGTTGAATGGCGATGGGAAGGCGTTAAAGGGCAATTAAGAGGCATTAAAGATCGATGGAGAGGCGTTAGAATGTGACGGAAATGCGTTAAAGACCAATGGCGAGGTAATTTGGGCGAAAAAGAGGCGTTAAAGAGTCACGGAAAGGCCTTCAATTGCAACGAATAGGCGTTAAACAATGGAGAAAGCTTTTGACCCTGTCTTAGTTTCAAGGTGAACAAAAAATCTATTTGAATTTGTGGAGTGTAGATATTTTTAGCTTTTTGGCTGAACAAGTAAGTCAGTGAGATATTCAGGTTTGTTGTTGAAAGCAGCCGACAAGTCAATCAGTGTCAGAGGTGTAACTTCACTCTTGACTTCACCCAAGAAAAATTTTCAGCTCCCTTGTAGGAATGGAGTTCGGATGACATGATTTTGACGATGAGCCCCAAAAAAGCTTTTTAATTTCATCTTCTTTCGCACATTCAAAATCGTTCATTTTGGATTCGATTGCAGGTTTTTTGCACTGCTGCAATATTTGGTACTTTATCTGCACATTTGGAACGAATAGTTTCAATTTTATCTACTAAATATTTCAAGAAATTGTCACAAAGGTTACTGATTTGTAAAGTTCCATAGGCGACGTGCATTGTCCGAATTGGCTGAAATAACATCAGCTAAATATTCTATTTCGCATGTGGCACTGGTCGTACCTTAGCTTCTCTTTGTCGCCCTTTACCAAAATAATGGACGACCTTGAATTTTCAGTCAAAATCCCGCGAAAATGAGTTATTACACACCTTCCTATATAGCTTTATATGTAAAATAATATTTCCCTTTATTTTGCCCTGAAATTGACCTTTTGACCTCGAATATGATCTTTAATCATCAAAATAGTACCAGAAATAAATTATTCAATCAAAATTGCACAAAAAAGACGTAGGCCCTACCGGGTATTATACTGCTTCCTATTTTTGTTTCTTAAAAATCATATTTTCACATTTTTTTAACTAGGAATTGGCCTTCCAATCTTGAAGATAACCTTGAATCACCAATATAATACCATAAATAAATTTGAATCCTCCGAAAAAGCGGTATACACATGTTCCTAGCTTTATCCGGTAAAAATGATATTTTTGCTTACTTTACCTTGAAATTGATCTTTAGACTTTGAAGATGACTTTGAGATCATGAAAATATATACCAACAGTCAAAATCACATGAAAAGGAAAAGGAGGTTTAAAAGCTAGATCTCACTTACAGTCAAGTTATCCCGGTCAGTTAATTGCGGCTAAAAAATGACTGTTTCTTTACGTTTTTTTTCTCATTTTTTACGGGTTACCTCACAGGCAGCACGAGTTTAACAGACGGTCAAGCTTACTTTTCTCTGCAAAAAACGTGGTCTGCGCCGCTTCCATGAGTCTACCCTGAGGTTACCATGGGGTTACCATTAGGTTGTTTGACGGTCACCTTCCGGATGCCACGGTCGGAGTGCACTCAGAGGTCATTGCTAACTTACGACACGGCTACTATGGTCATAAATATGCAGTTTATTTAAGGTCTGTGTACTGTCGTTGTACGGACCCCTATTTAAAAAAAAATGGACTGCTCCATCTGTGTAAATAGATCTTGGCAGTTTCTAATAAGACTGGTTTGGCTGCTACATTTTCAAGGAAGAACTCTTGCTCGGAGCTGCAGCTGCAACAGCTGATTTGGCTTTTAGTCAAGAGGAAGGAGCGACAAAGAAAATGTAGTGTGCAGAATGGCTACATGAAAAACACAAGGGTTATTACAGAAATTGACCTTTGACCTTGAATGTAAAAAAATGCCCAAAGTTTTCAAGCCAGCACTCATCGGATTTGAATTCCGCAGAAAAAAATCTATAAGAAACATCAAAAAAACATTTTATGCGTAACGAGACAAAGTTAGGCTCTGACTAAAGTGATTATTTTTTTAAATGAACAATTTTCCAATATGCTCAAAATGACAAAAAATGTACAGAAAAAGAGGTATTACTTATGTTCCTAGATTTCCTTAGTAAAATTAATATTTCCTTTCACTTGGCCTTTAAATTGACCTTTTGACCTTGAAGATGACTTTGGATAATTAAAATAATTTCAAAACTGGATAGCACTGTGAAAATCACATGAAATTGGGGTATTACACTTGTTCCTAGCTTCATTTGTTGAAAAATCATATTTGACCTTGAAATTGACTTTGGCTTTGCATTTAAAAAAATTCACAAATTTTTCAAGCTAGCACTCATCGGATTTGAATACCGCAGAGAAAAATATATAAGAAACATCAAAAAAACATTGTATTCGTAACAAAACAATGTTAGGCTCCGACTAAAGCGATTATTTTTATAACTGAATAATCTCCCAATATGCTCAAAATGGGCAAAAATGTACAGAGTGGCGGCCATCTTGGATTAGATATTCTGATTCTTTGCAACCGCAAGTCATATGACTAACATGTTTTTTCCAGAAATCCAGACATCCTAGTATGTGAAAAAAATGGTGGCAGGTATAAAAAGGGAGGGTGAGGTATTCGACTCTGAGCCCTTGGACTATATAGAATTAGTTTTTTCACCCGACATCATTTTTTTCTAAACCGATGTAATACATTATAATCCAGACACTTAATTGTCCCTTTTAATTCTGTATGACCAGAAATGCATGCCATATCATCTGGTATGTATTTCTGGTATGACTCATGTGAACATTTATGTTTTTTATACAGGTTGCATTGTTTCAATTATGCAAGCGAGGCCTACTTGCTAGCTTTGCACGTGCGGAACACGGGTCAAAGCTAGTATTAAATAATTATATTAATAAGGCTACCAAATATACATGTAGTTGGCGGTTAAGACTCGGTCATAGAGGTTTGTACGACCATTGGATTCGTACGAATCTTTATTTCCTATTTTTAGTGTTCGTACTGCGTTACATAAGTTGGCAAGATCGTCTCATGGAATTGGTTGATCGTTTAATTGTAAGACTTCTAATTATGGAATTTAACGTTAATCTAAGATGATTCAATCATGCACGACAGAACTTTATCAACATGTGATTCCAAGGTGGCCGCCGAGGTTACATCTGTATGGGGAAACATTTATATACCCTGTTCTGGTAGTGATGTCATTCTTATGTTGTCTATCCATAGGTTTTGGAAGTCAAATAATCACTTTTTTTTATTTTAATTAGGTCATCAGGTCATGTAGTAAATAAAAAAGTATAAAAAATGGCTTTTTACTCTTGAATTCTTAACTTTTGAGAACACAGTCCTTGAAACTAAAGTAATACCTCATTTTCGATTAATTTGGGTATACTGATTACGTTGGAATAGGAAAACCTATTATAAAAACGTCTTATTTTTTAATACGTTCATGTTTATGGTGACAACGTGTAATTTTGCGTAGATGAAGTAGTGCGGAACGTGTGGCCCTGCACGAATATTAACGCAAATATTAATGCCGATACACTGGTTTCATTCTTAACTCGACGAGGCCGCCATTGACGTGACCGCCTAAACAATTAACTGAATGAATGAATGAATTGAGTTATAGGCCACCTTTTGTGCACAAAAAAATGGGCAAGGAGAACCTCCCGAGGATGGTAGTATGAATGAGATGGCACTGCCCTCCAGACATAGGATTCAAAATTCGAACCCTGACTCGCCACCTCTCGGTCACAGAGGCTCCCCACAAGTTTAAATCTTTACGAGTGAGCAGAAAAGAAACATTTTGTTTCTTAGTAACTTGAACGCCAGAATGGGTTCAAACTCGCGATCTCCGACTTTCCAAGCAAGCAGCTTTAACCACTGCACCAGGGCCATCACCCTAGAATTTATCCCAATTACCCACGCAGGATCAGCGGGGGTCGAACCCAGGCACATGCATGACTGGCCAGGCAGTCAGGCGCTCTACCAATGTGCCAGGTACGCCCCCTCTCTTGTAAGCCTGTAGTAGAGGTGTTTATTGTTATGGTGACATTTTTATATATCTACGCCCGATATTGCAGCGGATATGGAAGACATTTGCAGTTTTGACGTGCAGTAGGTGAACGTGAGTGCTGTATTATATTAATAGTTTCACATGACGGTACACACTAATTTTCATAGAAAATCATTAGCATGTTACTGTAAGCTTTCACACAACGAAAATTGGATATCGTTCGTGGTGCTGGTGTGAGTATTTAACAAATCCAACCATACGATCCTGTTTGCAACTTTTCCCTCGACGTTCGAGTTTTGTTATGTCGTACCTGTGGCGTTAATTGTGACCCACACTTTATGTTAGAACAGTTTAGTTTGTCTGAGATATAACTGCTGCTTGTTTGTTGCTATATCCTACTTACAATATTATAATTGAAAAAACGAGGTGATTTTTTGACTGTGTTTTATTCGTATCGTCTTAATACAGTATGTGATGTAGACAAATTTTAAAATTGAAAATAATATAAATATTTTGGTGGGCGTTGTTGGTGGATGTTGTCAGGTTATTGTTGTTTACATAGGCATATATTCATGTTTTCAAGCGTGCAGGAGGAGAGGGATAATTTGATGAAAGCCAACTCGTCACTAACAGAATCAAATGAAGAACTGAAAAATAAGGTCGAGGAGAAAGAAATGAGGTGACATATATATTGTACTACTGACATAAATGATGTAATACTTTTGGTGGGCATGATTGTTGAATTTTGGCAGGCTATTTTGTCTGTATTAATATTTTTTTAATAACATTGTGTAACAGGGGCATGCTAAATAGATCAATCATTTGAGCTTTTACAATAATTTGCATAATTACTCAAGTGGTCCAGGCTGTTAATTAACATATATGCCAGATGATCATGAATGAATGGTATTATTTGTATAATAATGTTTGTTTCTTTTTTCAGGATTGGTGCTCTTGAAAATGAACTAAAAACATTGACTAAGTCATTGGAGGAACAATTTAAAAATGAGAAAGATTCGCTGATAACAAGGTCGGTATCATTCCAAACAGACATAGAGCAGGTGATGCAATGTGTTGTGGAATGCTACATTATTGTCACTACGCTACTAGTAGAATATTGCTACTTTATGCAGGCGTAAGATTTGGATATCAGCACTACTCTAGGGCTGATAGACTCTTTGTGTGTATGCATTGTTGCCTGCCTAGTTGGCTGCTAGCCTCGTGTACGCAAGCTGCCATGGAAGTACAGGTCCACGCCTGTTCTATGCATGTAGCGCTGATTGACTTTAGGGCCGGTTTACTGGGCTACTGGGCTGGGCTGACACCTGGCTGAAGAAGGGAGAGCTTTGATATTTAGCAAGGTGGTTAGTTTTTGGGTAGACATGTAGGCCTATGGTGTAATTGTAGACAAATGATAAATATGTTTTCAAGATTCGGTGGATAAGTGATAATAATAGTAATAACATGATTATTGTCATGCGATAGGCCTTTTTATTGCCCATCACAGATGCCAGTAGCCCACGGCTCCGCCTTGGGCTGCTGCTGCATCTACGTCGGGCCAATAAAAAAAGAATATATCTCCCAAAAAATAATGTTATTTTTATATTAACACAATTATCTGTCTGATATTAGAATCATTAAGATTTGTCTTTATGATTGTTATATAGAATCGATGGACATTTACAATAACTTTCTCACTTTTATTAACTTAAAGCCTACATCTTCAATCCAAGTACTCTCTCCAATTAACTGTTAAATATCAAACTGTGCGCGGATTTTATATTTACAATATTCTCAGTATCCCAACATTTACACATAACTTTCGCTTAGATTTACCCTCATTATGATATTCCGGATTGATGCCGTGTAACTGTATGATACTGTGAGTAGGCCTACATGGTAATCTCACGAGCTGTTGATATAATATACATACAATAAAATAAGAGAGTGAGGGAATAGCTCACCTGATTGCCGGTCAAGACGTTCGAAAGCTAAAAATGTTATATGTATGCTTAAATGGCGTGTATGACTTTACAAGAACGGTAATGCACACTTTGATATAATGCATACTTACTAAGGCTCTGGAAGGGCTGCGGCCTCAGACCGCCAGGGCTCGAATTTAGAATTCTGTGTCAGGAGGACAGTGTCATCTCATTCATCTCACAATCCTCAGGAGGTTCTTCTGGCCCAGCTAAGCCTACATGGGCACAAAGTAGCCTGAAACCCCATTAATTCCATGTATTTCTAGAAAGGTTGCATGTTTTGCAGGTTATTATGGTTGTGGTAGTAGTGGACAATAATTTACATATCTATTCAAGTGGTCGAGGTTTGCAGTTGATTAAAATATACGCCAGATGACCATTATTTTTTAATAATGTTATTTTATGTTTATTTTCTAGGATTGGTGCTCTTGAAGATGAACGCAAAAAGTCCACTAAATTATTAGAGGAGTTTGAAAAATTGAAAAAAGAAAAAAAATCGCTGATAACAAGGTCAGTATTATTCCAAACAGACATGCAGCAGCTGGGGCAATGTGTTGTGGGATGCTACAATAATACTATAATCTGTCTGATGTTAGAATCATTCGAATTTATCTTTGTGCTCATTATAGAAAAATCGATTTATATTAATTCCGGGCAGTTTTCTGACTTTGAGTAGCATTAAGATTATATATTCAATCAAGTACTAAATAGTTTGGACGTTCCATTGCGTCCAAACAATTAGTCCTTTTCTTTTTCGTCTTCTTTATTATTTTTTTTTCTTGTTGTCTTCGTTTCTCTTTTAGTTTGTTTAGTTTCTTTTAATCAAACAGACTATCGTTTCAACATGGTTCAAAAAGCTGTTACAAACGATATATTTATCCGGATATGTTCATTAGATACCATGGATTAGCGCTAGTGTGGATAACATTTTTTATTGTACTGGAAAATGTCTAAAAATAATTAAAAAAATGACCGCCAAATTATCTATGAAATGTGCTATATCCACATATTCCAAACTCACATCGTCAATAACACTTGTATATCTATCAAAAAGCAATTAATTGTGTTTATTTAAAGCGACCTAATCATTTGCTGCTATTTTAATTAGGTAATTGAAAGAATACCAAGCAACCATTAGCGAAAATCGCATCAAATATTCACGCTATCGTTATCATTATCGAGTTATAACCATGTTTTCATATCCAGTAATATATTCAATAGTCCTTTTTAATATGATTTCAAGGATTTTTGTAGCATAGTGCATTATGTGATGCAAAAACTACCATCATAATTATTTAATATATTAAGAGTCATCAGCCACCTATAATCAGTAATGTGGATGGCTCAAATTGCTTTGACACGGACATCAATCATGCGGCGCCAAAAATAGGTCTTGGTGGTAGGGATTTTACCCCTAGGAGGCATTGATATAAACGAACGCATGCAAATTAAGCCGCCTTCAATAGCCCTGTAAATCACGACGGTAGACACCCGGTCTTTGTTGTGTATAGGATTTTATATTGCTGCTGATATTTCAGTGACATGTAAACGTTTAGGAAATATTTTTTGAATGTGGATACAGTCATACTATTCCGTTTCATGAGATTCTAGACAGACGAGTGCAAGCTAAGAAAAATAATATTGCTGGATTTTATATACTGGCAGCTTGTGACAGCACATCCTCTTCCAAAAGATTTGGAAAGCAGTTAGCTTGTATTATCTTCAAACAGGGTCATCTGCTCCTTGGTCATGTTGATGGTGTTTGCCGTTAATGTTGAGGATGTTTGTACGCATCGCTAACTAAATCTAATAGAGTTAATGAAGATAGGAAAGTAGAAGCACTAGTATAATTATATGATGGAACATTTATTTAGTCAGATATTGGAATATAATAAATGACCGACTATGATTTTGATCACGCCATGGGACTGCTCGCATACACTGCCAAGTACGGGTTATCCCGCCTATATAGGTCACTGTATGCTATTCGTCAGCCCATTATATTAGAGTTTTAAACATTTCGTGGTCCGTCATTGGTCGGTCTCAGTGTGTAAAAGAGGGGGGCGTGGCGCATTGATAGAGCGCCTGACTGCCTCGCCAGTCATGTTCGAAACCCGCCGATTCTACTTGGGTCTATCAGAGAAATAGCATTGTTTCTCTAATCTCAATGTGACTAGAAGATCACGCTAATTATCTTATCAAAATATCGCCGAGCCAGGAACTACGTGTCGGCAAAGAGATTTTTCACCAAGTTGTACTATATGGTCTCTGGTATCACTGAGAATAAGTCTTAAGGTCAACTCATTGGGGGGGGGGGGGGGCGGGAGGTATTTTTAGGCCACGCCTGTTTTTGCCATCAGCAATATTCCAATATCAGAGAAGCGTCCACCTTTGAGCGTAATTGATAGATTTAAATGAACTTGAGGTCTATTTACATAGAGTTTTATTTGGTGAATTAAATAGAAATATTGATATGACCTTTCAGGGAAGTATATAGTGCAAAATCCACGTCAAACACAAAATGTACGCTTTTTAACGGTTTTAGCTTTCTTTTTCAAACGTTGCCAAAATATAAAAATATCGTATGTACATTTTATAAAACTAAATGAGTGGTTATTGAAAACGTAAATTATTAATGATCTAATTAACATACATCCAAAATGGCCGCCACAGACAATAAAAACAATTAATTAATTATGCCTCTGTGACATCTTCCTCAATTGATCTATTGAGACTTTCAAAGCGTAGACGACAATGAATAGACATTTGCTAGTCCATTTTCAGTCAGTCGTGTATATCTCTGCAGCCTCTGAATAGTCCTTCCCCTGTAGTATTGCAGCCCAGAATTAGCTGCAGTCAGTCGGATATTTCATAGCGTATGGCGTTAGTGGTGAACATACTTTCAACTCACTATGTATTGTTTTGTTCTGATACACAAAAAAAAAATTCTGCCAAACTGATAACGGTATACTGTATTTTAAATGTTCTGGAACAAGTAAACCTATAATTTCAGTATTTAGCCTACAGAGCCTGCATCACGATACGATAATTTCAGAAATGAATTCAATTTATATCCACAAGCACTGCGTGGCGTCCATATAGCGCCATCTCATGCATGCATGCTAAAGTGTTCAAACAGAAAGTCAAAGCTTTAGAAAAAGTTTGTCATGTCAAAAGAGCTCAAGTTTAGGCGGAATTCTCAGCTATATGTAATATACCTCCAATGTCACAAACACTAGATGTATTTTTCCAGCTTTAGTAATTAGTTGTGTTCAATATAATTTAATAATTTTTAGTGGAATTTCATTTGATTCGTTCAGAAAGATTTTCTGCGATGTGTTGAATAAATCGTGTTTATAATGTTATATAGAGTAGAAAAATGGTCATTAATTTTGATTGTCCCTTTTTGTAATATGGAATTTTTTAAATTGCCAATTTCAATTTCCTGATAAGGAGGGTGAGCATAAGAAGTTAACAAATCTCGCTCCTTGCAGCCCATTGGTTGTTGGTTGTTGACTATTCAATATTTTTTTTTTATCAGCTGTGTATAGAATTAATGTGACTTTATGCTACTTTTGGTGGCAATATCCTGACAAGAGGACGTCGTGATTATGCCCTACTCATTTTAAAATACATAAATGGCACATAATAATACATCGTACCATATATAGACAGCATTACACACTTCTACAAACATCTAAATATATTGAAGGACTGTGAGCTAAACCATAAACATCAGCATCTGGAACAGTCGAGATTTCGAATTCGGTGTCAACAAGCAGCACTACATAATTGAACCAAATGAGCCACCACATGATATTCATGAGCTGTGATTTAGAATTGATGCAAATAAGATAATATTAAAACATCCTAAATGTACTACCAGCCCGCCACTCAGTTTTAATCAAATATGTAAAAAATAACTTATTGCCTGGTGATAAATGTTATTTTATGTTTTTAAATTATTATTAGGCCGTGAGTAAATAATTTTAACAATACATTTTAAAAAGCAATAAATGTTGTATATACATGTACACATCTCAATTAAGTCTGGATTGACTTTCTTTCTGTCAATAAAATATCTGTCTGTCTGTCTGTCTGTGTTGGTACACCTGACATTGTTACACAAAAACTACGTGTATTGTATATTTTATTAAATAATAAAAAAGGTAAACTACGTGGTGGACTAGTCTCTTTGATAGGCCAATTAGAGGCAGAATTCAACAGTATTATGACTTCGGTTTCATTTTCAGTGGCGGCCATTCTGTATTTATGCAAATTAGATAATATCATAATCTATTTTTCCAGTTACACGCCCATCTAGAGAGTCTTATATCTGTAAAGTATTGCATTGTAGAAAAATAAATACAAAACCATACAAAAGTGTTCATTTTATGTTTGACCTTGACATTACCTTCATATTCTCCCATCAAGGTCATCTAATAATTTATATCGGTCCTGTACGAAATGACACAAAAGTCGATCAATTAGGTACATACATAGATAGACACTTATCACACTGACCATCTCCACTGACATCAAAAAAGGGCATGACCCAAAATACCCCCCACCCAACGAGTGTTACTAGAGACCTTATAGAAGCACTTGGTAAAAAATGTAATCAATATTAATACAGTAAACACATTAATATTATTATTAATAATTTAGATTTATCTCGTTATAGAAAAATCGATGGAAATTTATACTTGTTGAATATTGTGCCAACACTGCGCCGTGTTAGGCACTCGTTTCTGACTGATCGACCCGTCACGCTGTCATGCGGACTCGAGGACCTTGAGCCAGCGTTGGAACAGCCCTGGTTCACGGTCCGCTGGTGATGCGACTTAATAGGATGGAGTTGTTATTTATTGTTCAAACGCAGATAGAGGATTGGCCGTGTTCAGACCCGCATGCTCGAAGCGGGCCGCCGGTGTCAACGAATATTAAGCATCCCCATATATTAGGCATCCCTGACAAGCCAACAAGTCACGTGACTGTGTGGGCATGCACAGAGAGTGCCTACGCAGCGGAAGTCACACGAAGGTGTCTTAATCAATCCTCCACACTTACATATAATTCTCTTTTAAAATGACTTAGTTTTAATACTTAGTTTTTAGTAACAAACAGTGAATTATGTTAACCAATGGGTTACAAAGTATAATCCATATCCCAGCTGGTGGTCGCTAGAATACCATCCATTTCTAGACAAATGAGGGGATGCTTAATATTCCAATAAGAAGAACAGATGGTGGGAAATTAGATTCCCCCGCCATGTTTTCTGGCCTATTAGAATAACAACGATAATTTTCACATTGACATATATTTATATATTAGATTATATATTAACGATCTTTATACAGGGAATGCTTTACAAGGTTAATACGTATAAGACATAGTTAAATTAGGCATCCCCTTCGCCACAGTGTAGAGTTGGCCATTCAGTACGAGCGCATGCAGAGGGGTGCCTAATTTTGCTGGCAAGTACAAGCACGCCGACACCCTGGCAAGACCTTGGAAAATGAAATGAATCGGGCTTTAGGCCACCTTTGTGCACATATAGGCTAAACTGGGCCAGAAGAGGCAAGACTTTGCAAGTCGTTGCCAAATTAGACATCCCCCTCGTCCCGTGCAAGCTGGCTTGTATGAACAAACCAATACCCACTACTTCATTATCGATTGTCAAAATAAAAAATGCTACTAAGGTTGCGATAGATATAAATTAAAATTAGTTATTATTTCAGAAGGAAAAGTAATATAAAAAATATTTTGTCATGTCTTTTTTCTGATTAAAAAATTATATTCAACCGTAATCATTGCACAATGATATGTTCTTCCAGGATAAATGTTGGCCCAACGTCTACGACATCGTGTTTGATGGGTTATAATACCTAGGCATAATTCTCCTAATAAATAAAGTTCCTATTTGAGATACATACCGTTAACTGATCATACATATCATAAACCGCCGAGGACCACGTTGAGTCACCCTTGGTTGCCATAAACAATAAATAAATTTGACACAAAAAAACTCTTCATAGTTGCAATGTTAAAATTCTATATCAATATCATGTTGTAAAATATTTGTAGTTTTCAGATAATTAAATGTATTCCCGTATTTAATTACTGTTATCCGCTGTACCCATGGTACACGTGAATACATTATTGACAATACGCGTCAGTCATGGGCTCACAAGTGTTAATTGCGGCGGAGGTTTCATTAAGGCGGGGTGTTATCACACCTCTTTCTTTGTCTAATCAACATGAGAGGGGTAGATCTAGTGCTTTATTTTGAAATTTATTACGGAGTAGATAATAAATTTTCTTATTCTTTTTAGTTTTAATAAATTTTAAGGCTTTACAAATGTATTAAATACATACCATAGTTTGATGCTATATCAAATTGCATGTTGACTTTGCAAATGTTTAAAAGTAAAATATATTTATTAGGGCGGCTGGCATACATGTACTTTGGAAGTATAATTTAAAATATATTATTAAAAATATTTATCATGGTGAAGCCATGTAATGCTATTATATGTCATGCTATTATGTTATATGTCAAGTATATGTTGATTCGATTTTAGAAAATTAACCATATAAGGCCAACAAGTACACAATTGCTATTATGCAATATTTTATGGGTTTGAAAAAGTAGAAATATCTTTTTGTTACGACATATAATTGATTATTAGTGCGTGAAAATATTTGTCAGCATACGTGCGTGCACATATACCACAATCACTTTAATAATGCAAGCAGATTAAACACCTGGGATCATGTCAATGTAATTTGACAAAATGTCTGATGATAGCTAATATTAGGCCTATGCACATGTTATACTCAATAATTTAATAATAAGAAAATCATACCCATTTGTCTAATATATGGTGCATTTTTAACAATTGTGCTTTACTACGCTTTTCCAGAGTGAATGCCCTTTCCCGCAACTATTTAAACAAATTGTGTGGATATCAATACAGTAAGGTGTTATGCAATAATAACAATAAAATGATTAAATTGCCTTAAATCGTACTCACTCATGTTTATTGCACCTTATAATTAATGATTTGCCTGTGGATAGTCAGATACATTTACATATCAATGGATACCTATAGAAAATATTGTCTAGATATATATAAATATTATATTTGTTTTGTATATTTGTATACAATACTTGTTATCCGCCAGATCACATACTGATTATTGTTATAATAAGTACTGCCTAACACCTTACTGTATACATCTGCTGATCATTTACCATGAGACACACAGCTATCTCACTATGACCATATTAGGGGCCTTCTTGCGCAGAACCGGAAGGGAAGCCTAATATCTAGGGGATGCCTAATATGGCGTGACACCGGCTCTGGACGCGATACTTGGGCAAGGAACAGCTAGGTAACAGCTCGCAGAGTCGAAGCACTTTTATGAATGTCGCACTGCACGAATGAATGTTATGCACATCACTACTAAGATGACACCCTGACAGCAACTGCTTGGATATGGATATGAAATAAAGGTTATGAATCGGCTCTACTGGTTGTCTTATTGTGGGGAGAGGATCCGCTGAGTTGCAAAACTTTAAAATACTAATTCCGGGGAGTTTTCCGCGACTTTATATTCAATCAAGTACTAAATAGTTTGAACGTTCCACTGCGTCCAAGCTCCTCGTCTTTTTTTCTTCTTTTATTTTTAATTTTTCTCCTTCTTGTTCGTCTTCTTTTTCTTCTTTTTTTCCTTATTATTCTTTTTCCTTTTTCTCCTAATTTTTTCCACGTTTTTGTCGCTCTTTCGATATCTTTTTCTTCTCCTTTCTCTTCTTCTTTGTTCTACTTCTTTTTTTCTTTTTTGTATTCTTTTGCTTTTCCTTCTTCTTTTTCTTATTTTTTAATTTAACGTTTACTTCTTTTTCTCTAGAAGGGCTGCATGTTTTGTTTTTCTGTGTGGTTTGTTGTGTATGAAGTAATTATGGTTGTGGTAGTAGTAGACACTAACTATTAAAGTGGTCCAGGTTTTGAGTTAATCGAAAAATACTACATGATCATAAATGAATGTTATTATTTTTATAATAATGGTTGTTTCTTTTTTAGGACTGGTGATCTTGAAAATGAACACAAAAAATCGACCAAATTACTGGAGGAACAATTTAAAAAAAAACATCGTTCCCTAATAACAAGGTCAGTATTTTTCCAAACAGACATAGAGCTGGTAGGGCAATATCTTGTGGGATGGTATAATAATACTATATATGTCTGATTTTTGTGCTCGTTATGCTATAAAAGCGATGGACATTTATACTAATTGTTAAAGTTAAATCTAGGTGATAAATTGTTTAGACGTTCCACTGTGTCCAAACTATTGCTTGTTGAAGTTTATACCTTCTTCCCCTCCTACCTACCCTTCCTCCTCCTCCTCCTCCTCTTTCTCCTCCTCCTCCTCCTCGTCGTCGTCGTCGCCTCCGCGGCAGCCGCCGCAGCCGCTGCTGCTGCTGTTGTTGCTGCTGCTACTGTTGTTGTTGTTGTTGTTATTTTTTAAATTGGTGGGCGTCGTTGTTGGATGTTTTCAAATTATTTTTTTTAATTTTTAGAACAGATCACATGGGCTACAACCACCCCACGTGCACCCCCCGCCCCCACATCTCACCCACACCAACTTTTATTTTAAAACGTGATATGTCTGAAACATGAAATGAGATGTTAACAATAGGGACAAAATTTATATATTTACCCCTTATTACCCCCGAACCTGTCTAAAATTAAGGGGTAGGGTTACGCAAACGGCTGTCGTTGATGTTCAGGTAACCAATCAGCACTTGCGATATACCATATACCAGATAATGAAATTTCAGTTCCAATGATATATCACACATTACAGTAGAATAAGTAGTTTTCTCTCCACATACGCTCAAGCATGATTTTTTATTATAAAATAATCAAAATGAACAACAAAACAAACGATTCAACATGGTGAAAGAAAACGATCTAAAAAATTGTAATTATTGGACAGATTCATATCTGGACTATATTTTCTGAACCCAGATGTGGGTATGCTTAAAAATGAGTGTTATTTATATCTGTAAAAAAAAATTATGAAACAATATTGAAGCCTTACATGAAAATATGTGTATTTAGCATGGGCTTAAATCTGAAACATGATTTTTTTCTCGGAATTTTTGTGTATAATTTTGTATCCACTTGTTTTTCCTTATTTTGTGTTCTGAATTCGAATCTGTCGGATAACATTCTATATTTGGTAACCCTCATCTTCAAATTAGCAAAACACAAAATGGCTGCCAAAAGGTAAAGAAACCCCTCGTATTTTCTATTTTTTCGCTCATGAAAGCACAATTAATGGTTTCTGCAATGTTTTTTTTATTATTTTCCCTTTTTCTCTAGTGTCTTTTGAAAAAAATAAGCTTTATTTGACCTTTAAATACAAGATGTCCGTTGTTTTTTATATATTTACTGCCACTATAAGTATACCGCTAAAATGTTGACGGTAATATTATGTATTTGTGTTAACTTAGTGGACCAGAAATAAAAGTTACTGACGAGTAAATTTAAATGCAAAAAGCCAAAATGGCCGCGAAATTCACCTTCATATGTACAAGAAACAAAATGTAAATTGAAATTTTTTTTCTTGTGGCTTGAAATTGCTCAATTTTTTTATTTTGTGTGACTTGGGGGGCTGAAAAAAACATTTCTGATGTTTATTGGTCATCGTCTGACCTATAGTTTATCGTAAAATTCAAGATGGACGCCATTTTACATATTTACTATTAAAACTAGAACATCCCGAACTCCGAGGCCCGGCTCTAGTCTGTTTAGTCCTATAGACAAAAAATCGGTTTAATATTTTCTAAAGTAAAACATAGGCCCTAACAATGTATTGGTTTTCCTCATGGGCCAGAATCCTAAATGTTCAGGATATAATCAGAGATTGTTCATTAGTAAAGTCTCTGATATAATTTAGAAAAGAACCAAGGAGAAAATTTAAAATATATCCTCAACGTGTATTCCTTCCGCCACCATCGCCGGTGATGGCCAACATTCATTCAATACTTGCCTACGATGTACCTCGTACAGAGGATGTAGGCCTACCCACCAAATTTCGGTTCAATGTTGGGCCAGCGTCACAGCCCATTGCTGGATCAATGCCGGTTAATCGTCTAAAAGCTGGCCCAACACTAATCCATCACTGGGTCTGCTGTATGCTTTGCGCAAACACGTGGCATTCACCCAATGCTGTTTCAACGTTGACCCACAGTCTTGACGCTAGCCCGACATTGAAACAGCATTGAGTGATTGTAGGCCTATTGTGTTTTCTGACTGCTGCATGCCGGTGACTACGATGACACGATACATTGGCCCAATACCAATGTAATGCTGGGCCACTGTCTGCGACGCTGAGCCAACATTATTTCAACCAAAACCCTTTAAGCTCT
The DNA here is from genome assembly GCA_964017125.1 of Flabesymbios commensalis. NCBI lineage: Eukaryota > Metazoa > Annelida > Polychaeta > Terebellida > Flabelligeridae > Flabesymbios > Flabesymbios commensalis. The sequence continues at coordinate 122,681,018 of OZ024902.1, read as the reverse complement.
AATCACTACCTTATCGTGAAGGTATATTTGTTCTGAGCACTTTTTAAAGACGAAAGTACTTAACCTTGGGACCTCATACGTTGTATTGTTCGTCATTATGTTCATAAGGACTGGTGTACAGAAATGTCAACCGTTTCCCACACACAGCACCCCTCTTTCCGCTAAATAGGACACAACCTCAGGCAACGGCCGGGCCTAATAATGACGTTATTTTAAATACTAAGCACACCAAAGCATGTTAGAAAATACTGTGATTAAACACAGTTTCGAATGCCTTGCATCTGCCGTATTACGTAGTCTATTTTTTAGTTTTCCATTAAGCAAATGTTGTTTATGATATTATAGTTCGCGTGCATAAAAACAGCTTTTATTTGTGTGTTTCTCTAAGCGCATGTGGGTAATATGTTGTGAAATGCTACATTAACACTATTATCTGTCTGATTTGGGAATCATTAATATTTATCACTGTACTTGTTATACAGAAACCTACTAGAGGAGCGCGCAGCGCGAGGGCTGACGCGAGATTATGCACTAGTTCTGGTATAAACCTTATAGTGCCTCTCTCTTTTCCAATTGCTTGCTATAAAGAATCGATGAACATTTATGATAAATTTAGCCTTACGCCCTAAGACTACATCTTCAATCCAAGTACTCATTCTAATTAACTGTTTAATATCAAACTGTGCACTTTATAATAGATTACGAACCCTCATTCTAATATTCCGGATTATATGTACAAATAGTATCAACTGAATGTTACTTCTGTGACGCTGTAGGACTGTATTCCACTGGCGGCGTCGTGATGCTTAAATGGCTGAGTGTCTGGGTAGACCTTAACAAAACGCTTTAATATAATATATACTAAGGTTCTAAAAGAGTTGCAGATTTTTTTTACATATGTGGTATGTTGTGTTTGAAGTAAGTATTGTAGTGGTATTAGTCGAGTAGCTTGTTTTGATGATAATTTACATAATTATTCAAGTGGTCCAGGTTTTGGGTTGATGAACATATACAACAGATGATAATGAATGAATATTATTATTTTTAGAATAATATATTTTTTAGGATTGGTGATCTTGAAGATGAACACAGAAAATCCACTACATCATTGGAGGAGTTTGAACAATTGAAAAACAAATACAAGACGCTGATTACAAGGTCAGTACTATTACAAACAGACATAGATAAGCTGGGGCAATATGTTGTGGAATGTTACATTAACATTATTATCGATCTAGTTTTGGAATCATCAAATTTTATCTTTGTGCTTGTTATATAAACATTCGATGGACAAGCTGTGCTAATTCTCAAGGGTTTTCGGACGTTTAGCATATTTTATATCTGCAACAATTTTCAGTTTTCCCGCAAATCTTATACCGTGATTCTATTTCATAGCACAAAAGGAAGTAAATGCACTAAATTTTAAACAAAAGGGGTGCTAGAGAGCCCTGGACCCACCCCCGAGTATGCCCCTACATTGCATTCAGCTAATAAAAAATATTGATGTTTAACAAAGAAGTGTGGCACGACGGCGACTGCAGAGCGATTTTGTTTGCGAGATCACCACTAGACTATCCCTTATTAGCACAGCGGTTCAGCGGTTTAGCTAGCTCTAACACTTAAGCTTTGCTTCTTACATACGTCCGTTGTTGTGAGTGAATACAAATCACTTTCAACTTAACAATAACTAACTAGATATTTATTCTACAACTTACATTTCCTAAAGCTACAAATGTAGTTTTTTTAATTCACTATTTGTATTGTGTATTCTAAAGTTTATTTAATTTAATTTCTCCGTTTTTCATATTAAAAAACATATGCAGGCTTCTACGGATTTATTTTTCATTCCAACTGATAATAACGTATTCGAAATATTCGAGACATGTTTCTTGAATGAAAAAGCTGGATCAAAAGCCACACCCAGGTTTCGCATGGAGTCTATTTTGGCCAAATTTTGGTTCAGAAGTTCAACTGGGAAAGTATGAGCGACTTTTTTAAGTTGAGTTAAATTACCAATGATCATGAACTCTGTCTTACTAGGATTAAGTTTCAGCTGTTTTGGTTCATCCAGACCTGGATTGCCAGGGTACAATTTTGTACAACAATTAAAAACTGTGTTATATCTTCTGCAACGAAAGATATGTATATTTGTGTGTCATCACATGAAGATAATGCTTATCAGTGCTTAAGACCAAAAGCTGTTATTATTGAACTGAGAGGAGTAGTAAACATAGTAAAAAAGAAGTGGACCCAACACAGAGCCTTACGGAACACTGGCGCTGGGAAATACATGAGCGTGGCGTACCGGCAACCCATAGAAGCGACTTGGGGCTGCGTGTATTTTCGGTTCCATTCGCAAAATCATTGTGATGTCAAGAACTATTCTATATTGTTGGTGACATATATACACAATCAGTGTTGACCAGTTTATCTGCTCTTTATAATGACTTCGGACATAGAAACTGTCACACCATGCCTACACTTATCCAGTGACCACTGTGGACTCCCAGATATTTTCAATAAGTTCAATACCATTGTGATACCGCTGCTGCAGCTCCCAGCAAACACGACAATCTCCTGGTTTAATGAATTGTGTCTGCTCGGCGACATAGGCTATATAAATGTTACTTCGGCCCTGCGCTCATCACGTGGGAAAAATTGTTAGACAATAATAATAGGAGCCACCCTACAACAATGATAAACAATGAATTACATTATAAATAAAATATACATATCGGCCGGTAATGTGAGTAAGAAGGTTGCTTACCGATACTTGATATGAGAAGAACAATTAGTATATCTTTTTCAAAGTGTACTTTATTTAACTACAAACTTTCCGGGGAATTGCGCCTCTTGAACTCTTTAATTGAATATTATTTTAAATGTTGTTAATATTTTTCAGCACTGGTCAACGCTTGAGTATGGACTTGCAACAAAACGAGACCAGTCATGAGAATATTAACACTAAATGTAGGCCATCGGTGATTGCTGAAAAATACCAAACTCTTACCTTCCAAACCGCCAGTACACTCAAAGAACATCTGAGTAATGCAGATGAACAAGATTGGAAACAATTTTTGACTCGCTACATATGCGCCGTATATATGGTTAGTTAAATATTTAGCGTGTACTGTAGCCTACTAGTCTATCATTCTAACTATATTTTATGACATAAATATATTCATAAATGTAATTATCTTGCAACAGAGACAAATGCAAAAAGAACTGTATTACTACAGTATATTCATCAAGACAGCTTTCGTACAATATTAAGATTTCAAATAATTTGTAACCAAATCAGTACTAAATTTCAGGTTGCTGGTAAAACAATGCTAGAGAAATATAGGGATCTCGAGCTGGATATGGAAAGAAGATTAACCTACCCATTCATATCTGAATTTCGGAAAACAAAACAAGATGGAGATCAAGTAAGATAAACTTCACCAAATGCAACATAACATTTAAACCATATACATTCACTTTGATATGTAATTTGATAATGTATCTCGGTGATAATCCGTGTACCTTATGTGAAAAAGAAAACAAAATATATATATATAACATTTATTAAGTTAAATTGAACTTTACTTTTATTTAAACATAGAAGGAGGACCTTGTTTGCCTTTCATCTGACATCAAACATCACATCAGAGATACCCTTAGAACAAGCGCTCCCGATATAGATGCAAAGGACATGTTTACAGTAAGTGACACAGTATCGTATTCAGCGTGGTAGAATGGGAATTTGTGCCTACGTAAAGAAATATTGATAATATGTAATATATCATATTTTTAATTTATTTTTTAAACATATTTCCATTATGTTTGTTTAAGATTGTTTCTATGAAATCAAAAGAGAGTTTGAAAAGTGTTCTTGGGAAAGAAAATGCACAGACTAGCGAATATTTCCAAAAACTTGATACAATAATCGGATGCAATACAAAAGCAGACGGCATGTTTCGTGATTTTGTGACATCAACGTGCCAGCTTGCTTGGCAAATGGCTTTACAGAATCCTGTCATGCGCTTGGAAATATGCGGAATAGGAGAGAAGCCAGACGAAGATCGGCAAAATATTCTTCCAACAAAAAATGAGAATTTTAACAAAATGGAACTTTTAAGAGTGAATTATTACCATGAGCCATTTTTAATACATGCTGATAGAATTCACGTGAAAGGTCGGGTTGTTGTCCATGCAAGCAAGGACAATCGCATTCAGTAGAACTTATATTACATAATAGATCAAAAATCATGTTTTCAGCATTTCTCAGATGTGTCGAAATAAACAATTTCCATATACGTGGTGGTACTTAAGGTGCATGTGTTTAAAAAAAATGCCCAAACCGTTAACTTGACTGTCATTTAGTGAATCATGTAATTAAAAATTAAAACTAAAATATTCCAATAATTGGGCCGGTATGTTCATGGCATGCCTAGGTTATAATTCATCATAACATATAATGCCAGTATTTACTACGATACTATAATATTATTTGATATCAAGTGTCAATGAATACCTTTAATCTATTATAATTATGCATACATGTATATGATGTGACCACAATTTTAAAAATAGTATTCTTATGTGTGCACACTTACACGAACACAGAACTGTAAATGTATGTTGACCTGCATATACGTTTTAATTTATCACAAAATGAGATACCAGTATTTTCTATGCTACTAAAATATTATTTATTATATTATAATTATGCATACATATATGATGTGACTACTTTTTAAAAAAAATGGTATGCTTTTTAACCTGCATATACGTTGCCAAAGGAAATGTTTCCACAAAATCGGTTTTATGTTAATTTCCTGCAACATGCATTGCAAATTGTTGGATTACATCGTACTATAATTTTATGTATTTTTCAATAAACCATCATTTCAAAATACTTACATTGTATGTTGTGCTTAATGTTGAAATATATTTAGCAATATAATGGAATCATATATTCCTATATTGTCAAAATCCAGATATGGCAATTTAAAATTACGTCTTGTCTTTGAATGTACGATATTGTATGATGACATGGTGTGATGGAGACTTAAGGTGGACCACCACTCGTTTCTAGGTATCTCAGTGAACATAAATGTACGAATTATTTTAATGAAATATATTTTAAGCCAGAGGGGAGCCCTTCCACAGCGACTAAGCAATAATACAATGAGGAGTTAGATATGGCCTTAACATATTAAGAGGATCTGGGTGGTGTTTCAATAAACGATCTTCAAGCCCAAACTAGTCTTTATTGGGGGACAATTATTTAAATAAAGATTTCCTCTTAACTAAAGAACTGACCGTTTCACGAAATTTACCATATGTTTTGACTATTTAATTTTACTAATACTACATTATTTGTCCTATGTTCGAAAAATAAGCAACATTCACAAATTTAAAACATATTTTTCAATGGCATGTAGGCCCTTTTTTGAAAACATCAAAATTCTAGAAAAATATAGCTAATTAGTACCGCCATGACCGAAGTATTTAGAAAATTTTAGCAATAGGCTTATCTCACAAACCATGTGTCTACACCCACGTTGTGAAGGTCAAGGAAGACGACTGTCCCATTAATAATTTCATAAAATTGATAACGATGATATTCATGATGTAATATGTAATTGGGATGTCATCATGGTTACGTAAATAACGTTTTTTACCTTTTATGTTCACTCAAACAGTTTGATATACAACCAAACGCAGAGACAGCTAAGTTTGAAATATCACAAGAATCTTGCATGTGTGGATATAAGCAACAAAATTTGCGCAGATGTTGACAAGCACATAAGTATTAATTTCCGATATGGTTATTTTCTATTCCTACCAAAAGAATGACCGCTAAATTTAAAATAGCCGTCGGCGGCCATCTTGATCATTTACCTTGTGTCTTAGTAGCAGTAGAATATCATGTAGCACCTCAACGTCGTTTAATTTTGGTGCACTTACGTCAGAATTGTTATTTTTAAGTAGGAGTAAAACATCCATAATAGAGATTGATACTTGTATGTTTGTCGTCATTGGTGAACATCTTGATGATTTTATCAAAAAGTTCATGATTAGTCATAATATCCTCACATAATATAAAGTTACAATGCCTTTCCAGCATACATATGGCCGGCCCCAGTGAATCAATCCATCCAGTTGTGCCTCGAAACTCATAGGTACCGTGCCAGGCTGGATGTTTTCAAGCTTATAGAAGTAAAACATTTTAGATATAGAGGGTCTTAGCTACAGAATACCATATTAAAGATAATATATGGGGCCTAATGACAATGATACAATCTAGCAGTAACGGTATTTCAATTAATATAATTCATTATATAATTCATTGATTTAACTTTATAAATAACGACGGTATACAGATATTTGTAACTAAGACCATCAATGCCAATTATGTTTTACTACTATAATATTTAAATCGTTTCTCTTTCTCCAGTTAACATCCCTTTCGTCACACGAAACACCTGTCTTAGAGGACCCAGTATCGTATTCTAATCTTGGCCAGAGATCAGCCAATCACCAGCGTCATTGGTTTTTTTTAATTGTGGTGTAGAATACCATACTTGTGCTGTATTTGATGTGTTAACAATTAATATTAATTGGCTGCACAAGGATTATTATCGGAAAGTTATATATAATATCTTATCCAACAGATATTTGAATTCTGAGTAACATATAGTTTGCATAATTGAAATGTAACACACAAATACATGGTAATTTTCGTAAATTTTTCACCCACTTCAGGTCATCTTCATCCACTACAAGTCGAGAATTGCGACAGCAATTCGCGGCTTTTTGTGGATGAAGATGACAATGGTAAATTCACGCCTGAAAGCGTTAATTAATCTGTTTCATTAGTCAATCAAACCACTGTTCGAGGAAATAAAATGACTGTTTAAAGTTACGATTTGCAAATGTTTGGTCTCAAATTAATCAAATAAGAGTAATATTCACGCACTTGAAGATGTGGGTCACGGTAGCGAGACACAACTTCAAGTGTGTGAAACTTTAAATTATTTAATTTAGAGCTTTAACCGTCAATGGATACATTACTAGTGACATAACATTAGATGGGGGTGTATATCCAAGATACGTTGTGCGACGCTGCGCCGATCTAAAATTTAAATTGGGTAAAAATTAGCTATGAATATATTAGAATTTGGTGCTATTTATTTAAGATAAGGCGCTATTTATGTAAAATCAGAGCCGTGATTTGCTCTAAAATGAGTACGTGACTCAACTACTTTTCTTCAATTTGACAACAATTGCTGTATTAGAGCTCAAGTGTAGGCTCAAGTTCAGGTTACATCTTGTGGCTTCACAGCTGTATGTCTTACCTGAATAAATATATTTACAAAAAAAAGTGTAGGCCCACTTCTCCTGATAGCCCTAAACTTCCCATTTGTGTGTCGATAACTATTTTAAGTCGTAAATTATGGCTGTTTTTGTAATGGATGATATTAGTAGTAATTTCAAAATATAATTATTAATAATAATATTATGCCAAATATGTGTCATTTCTAATAATTTCCGACTTCTAGTAGGTAAAAACATTGACTAATTGACAATTTTATGGTAGGCAGTGAACACGCAATATGATCCTATTATCTGTTGTCTTCTGCACAATAGTGATATAAATATATAATCAAACATGATGCCGCTACACGTAATTATACTAATTATGCTATAAAACTAATAGTTCTTGTCACGTTAATTTGACAACCCCGGCCAAATTACATTAAAGCTGTGAACATCTAGCAACAAATTTTGATATCAAGCTAATTATTTTATATCTAAAACAATGGCATGCTGATAGTAAAACAATACAATTTTAAACCACCTACTAACACATGATATTTTCAGTGATTTTGATTTTGAGGTCTAATATCGAATATTTTCATTTTTACAATCGTTATCTGATTTTTTTGCCAGATCATCGGAGTGTATCAAATACTACGTATATTTGATTTCGCTTGGGTATATAATTAAACATGAAAATATGCATTTGAGATGAAAATAGAAGCCAATTTCCAAGGCCCGTACATTTATATATTGAATTCTGGTATTGGTCATGTTTTTTCAGACAATGGTATAACATATAAAATCGACTCAAAATTATTCAAATTTCAGTATGTTCTTATTACAGACTGTCACAATATGTTTGGCTAAGTAGATATACTGGCCTAAGTATACTCAGCAAACGTGTAGAACCGATTTGTTTTAATGTTGGTCGAGCGTCGTAGACGGTACACTACACCCGTAGACACTGCTACTTCGCATGGTAAAATGTGCAGATAGGTGACGTCATATGTCCCCCACTCTCAATTTCAAGTATTGTAGTAAGCTTGTGATTGGCCGGCTGTCTTGCTGAAAGTACCCTGATCGGCTGGCGAAAATATTATGGAGGGGAGGAGTGGGTCTAGACAGACACCTGTGTGGAGCCCAGCAAACACGAGGATTTGACCCAATGCTGTTTCAATATTGGCCCACCGCCAATGGCGCTGGACCAATATTGAAACAACACTGGGTCAAGTCTTCGTGTTTCCTGAAAGAGCTGTCCGCATTTTGATACACGGGTGCCGTCTGTGTCTGGTTGGAACAGACTACACAGTGCTCTGTGTACGTTTACGGTGGCCCAACATTAAATAACATTGTGCTAACGTTTCGTGTTTGCTGGGTAGTAGCACAGTACGCTACGTAGAATATGCATAATCCATGTCTGGTTATACCATAACAGATAATGACAATTTATAACAGATTACTTGTTGCATCAACTGGTGTTCTTGAAATAGATTTCACTTTGCGTTTAATTAAAGAGTCGCCTATCTACAGACAACAATAAAGAACACATAGTTTAAGGGTCTGTGACTGAGGTCATAGTTCATTCAGCCGACCTATCTGTTAAAGTATTGAGGTATATGTGTTTTTACACAATTCGGATATGCTGATTCCAAATCTGCCCCATGCCAAGCTTTATTTTTAGTTTTTCCCTTTCAAAATTGCAAAACAAAATGGCCGCAAAAATAGCAGATAAAGTCTCAATTATCATGATTATATATCATGTCTGGGTGCACAGCGGACACACAAACTTGACTTTCGTGTTTAAAATAACATTTTTGTTTTGAGGAATTTCATGTTCTAAGACCTGGTCAACTATCACGCAAATAATCCAAGATGGCCGCCAATAATACACAAAGTACCATAACGTTTTTTCTAAAAGTCATAGAAAGTTGTTTTTGGTGGCTAAATATAGGTTTTTAATACCAATAAGTCTAGTACAATACAATAATAAGCTCTAACTTTTATATGACATGAAGTTTCAGGGAAAAATCCAAGATGGCCGCCAATTATACAGCAAGTACTAATAACCATTTATCTAAATATCGTAGGAAGTTATTTTTGGCGCTTAAATAGTTTTCTGATACAAAAAAATTACACAGCAGCAAAAAACTCAATTTCCATGTTACATGTAGTTACGGGGAATTCCAAAAATATGATTATTTATAAACAACACATTAACTATGCGAAAACTGCACAAAAGTAGCATGTGTTACTTTCATCACTGTAGCTACATAGGCTTGCTGTGTATATCTCAGATTTTCATGAATGTCATCATCTTGCATAATGATAATGCTAGAATAGTCACCCTCGTCAATATATTGATCATATATTTGTGCAGCGAATTGATGTAGAGATTCCTTGATAGGACGCCATTGGCTACTTTCTCGTGGTACTAATTCACACTTAATCAAACTAAATGTGATAGTTCTTCAGGTTGAGCAGGAAGCTTTTACACGAGAACTAGTTGCAGTTGTCCATCAATGAAGCTACAGCCACAATCTCATAGATGTTTATATTATTGTTATCTGGCCAGAGCTGTATTTATTGCCAAACAGGCCTAAAATACAACGGGAACAATATCCACTTTTTGTGGCAGGGGTTATTGGCGAAGAGGATACATTAAAATACTCCAATTGGCTTAAGTTCTAGTTCTGGGTGTTTATGAATTAATTTAAATGTTTTCCTTTTAGAATTGATGTGCTGGTGTTGTGGAAGCCATAATGAGACGGTTGAATGGTACGATAAATATCACCAGCTCTAGGTTTACACAGCTAGGCATTGCTATGATGAAAACGTTTCGATAGCAGAATGAGCAAGTTTACATCAGTTCCTACGACTACCACATTGTCAGTATCTGACAGTTTGATTGCCATAATAACATTTAACGTCCCATCATGTTCCTCAGTATTTTTCACACTTAAATACCAGTGTTCATTGAATAGTTGAATGGCATTGTTCTTTACCAAGAGTGGTGAATTTGAACATTGAACTGTATTGCCCTCCTCCCTGATTCTGTACTTTATCTGTTATATATTCATCTGAGATAACATCGTACTGTGCATGGAAATGTTTTTGATGTAGGATACATGTGTCTTGCATAGATTATTAGACGATCAATGTTTAATACAAAAGAATATAATAGAGAAGTGATAAATACTCTGTATGAATGATAATTAATCTACTATGTCTGGAGGAGACATAATAGTTATTAGGGACCTAAATATCTTCACGTCCATCATATGATTTATTGTCTTTAACATTGATACCTCTTCCTGCAAAATGGGGGGGGTCTCTCCCATACCACTTCAAGACACAACAGAACCTGTTGAGTTATTGTATATTATGTGAGAGTGAGAGCTTATATCTGATTAGAAGCATGCATGACCAGAACCTACTGATTCCTCATACATTCTACCTTATCACGACCACATCTAGAAAGTTTCTGTATTCTATGTTATTCTTCGTAAAAACATCCTGATCGTGCTACGAACGGTATTATTGCCCCAATTACCACATATTCTGCATCATATCTTTTTACAATAGTGTACCCAATAATCTTTGGTGACTTGCTCATGACACTCTATAGCATTTAATTGCCAAGACTAGGTTAGTTACTAACATCTTCTGAAGATGGTGTATGTTCATACTATATTTATAAAATGAATTCATCGTCAGTATTTTCAACATTATCCTAGCGAGTTCTCAACCATCAATCTTATATGCCCAAAACATATAAAAGTCAACTTCTGCACCAAATTACAGATTTCCGATATCATGTAACTGTATTTTATCATAGTTCTTGATGGTGATATCATCTATCTCATTCAAGCTAGGGGAGTAGAAATATGTGTAGCCTACATTACGGTTCTGTGTGAATCTCTGAGCCGATGGTTGGGACTTTATTCGTTCAATTATGTCTGAAAACTGTGTTATCAACGCATTACCAGGCTTTTGTACGGTATCTATTCGGAGCAAAAATATAAAAATTAAGACGATACTATTATCATGATTATGTAAATTGTCAATCCGATTAAGAAACATAATTTTTAGTTGATCTGCGCGTTTTAACCAGCACAATATACCTAGTTACCAGAATCATAAATTGTTAAATTTAAACGACTTATTGTCTCAATAGGAACGGAACATGTATGTGTGTCATTATTGCCATGGTTATGCAGACCACCTTGATGGATTAACTTCATGTTTTGCTTATCCTTAGTACAGGGCTTGGGCAGGAGGGTGCCACCCGTGGCCAACGCACATTTAAATTATTGCTTTCTTCCTTACGGTACTGTAAAAACACGATGCAGGTGGATATCACATAGGCCACATACTAATAGGCCTAGAACGGATATATGGTGAGCGACAGGTTATCTAGTGCCGGACAGTGATCAACAATCATAAACTATTTTTTGTCAATAGTCTAAACAGTTTTACAACATGTCGGATATTACGTTTGTTTCCCTCGGCTTCTGAATGTGAGGGGCGGGGGCCCTAGGGTAGTGGTTAGCACCGCTGCCTTTCACGCCAGAGTTCGGTTACCGGTCTCGGCGGTTTGAAAGAAACAAAAATGTTTCTTCCCCATTCACGTGTGAGAGTCAGTATTGTGGGGAGCCTCCGTGACCGAGAGGTAGCGTGCTCGGCCTCAGACCGCCAGGGCTCGAATTTCGAATCCTGTGTCTGGAGGACAGTGTCATCTCAATCATCTCACCATCCTCAGAAGGTTCTCCTGGCCCAGTTAGCCTATATGTGCACAAAGGTGGCCTAAAGCCCGATTCATTTCATTTCTGAATGTGAAATAATGACTTTATTAAATAAATCATTATTATTACACTGGCCTACGATGTGTCGTTTTCCTGGCGCAACATTTGTTTTTTCCCCCATAACTTTGTGAAATATTGATAAAAGATGTTATCACTGCTCTGAATTGGTTTCCCGGGTGTGAGAAACCTATATGTAGACACCAAAAACACATCTCTACGTTATTTGGAAGCAAAGTTATAGCACATTGCCTTGCAGTGGCGGCCATTTTGGATTTTGTCCTCTAGCGGCAAACGCACAAGGTTAAATTCAGGGGACTTTAAGTATGTTGCTCAGGTGGGTGTTAATACACCGAAATGATGTTTTTATGTTCATTGTAAGCCAAGCCGTGATGTAAATTTGTGACATTTTCACTAATTTTGGCGGCCATTTTGTTTTTGAATTTTGGGTAGGAAAAACACAAAATATAGCTTGGCATGGGGCAGATTTGGAATCAGCGTTCCCAAGTTGTGTAAGAACAACTGCATGCCAAATTCTACTAAAAAATGCCTTACCGAGTCAGAAATTTCGAAAATGGGCCCTGACTATAAGTATGATACCACGGTAAATATATATGTCCCACTCCCAAGTCCAAATATATATGATAAGAGACTCATTAATTACTGACCAGGAATAAGCCATGTTTTTTGTCTTGACAGCTTTTTTGTTCTTTCTGGTAACAGTAATCCAAAGAATCATTATTCCCAGTTAAAACTTATTATGATTATGATACACAGACAATAAATACCAAGTAAGATGTAACAAATGCTTATTTATGAGGACTTGCGGATATCTAAGATACCACTGTCACATACATATATTTTGCACCGTGCCACACTGTAGCTCCCATAACAGTCGAGTATTGTTTTCTAATTGTTCATTCACCTTGGCATTTTAGATAGGATATGTTACATTTGATCCCTAACAGTCTCATTTGATTCAGAAAGAGGAACGATGTCAATTTAAAGCAGAAATCAGGATTAGGCTTACAAGATTGACATGTTTTGATTCAAATTGCGCTTAGCTCTCGTGCTGCTGAATTGTATGTTTTTATTTTTCTTCTTTTGAAGCTGGAATTGCTAACGCAATTTCCAGCTTTAAATGAAGAAAAATATTACTGAAAAAGTGAATTATTTTACTAACTAAACACCTCTCACAAACTAGACTTTGTGAATTTCAGTGGCAAAAAATGGTTCGCATCACATGCAACATCAAAAAATATAATATTAATAAACCATGTATTATATTGTATAGAATAAACAATTAATCAAATACACACAGTCATGATCAACATCTACCAAATATTTTCATTTTGATCAAAGTCGATATATGCATGTCCATAAAAAGGCACTGATCAATATTACTGATCAGCATTGACAAATATCACATAATATAATCACAAATAAAGATTGCACAAATTATGACAAAGTGATATAAGGCGATGTCTTGAGAAAATTAAAGGGGTCAGAACAAAATCAAAGGTAAGTCAATTTTTCAGCAAAAAAAAGTGTGCCATGTGTCTACCACAACATATTATGAAAATAACCGATTTTGATAAAATAAGCGGCCATTTTGTTCAGGACAAAATCAAGGCTAAGTTAACCATTTTTGCCCTATGGTACCCCAAACTCAAATAGCTGAAGAAAAAATGACTTAGCCTTGGTTTTGTTCTGACCCCTTCAATTATATGACACAGTTTGAACGAATAAGAATATATCCCAATGGCAATTTTAAAAATATCTTACATTTCAAAAAAATATTTATCTAAGCTACAAAATATTTTTTTACGTAAGATGATCGTGTTGCATAATGTTCACAAATAACAAAAGTAGAAGCACACCGCTACATTATTTTCTTTGTCCGAACAAGCCGAGAATGGAGTTATTAATAAAGTACAAACCAATCATAATGGCCTATCGTATTATAATGAATCGGGCATGACTGATGATTATGAGCTCTCGACTATAAAAAAATAGGAGTGATTCACATTATGGTCGGATGTGTTTTAAGTCAGTTAACACCCTCAGGGTTCTCTATTCGGGTTCTCTATTCTTAGCTGTGAAAAAGGCCTCCGCCTTCGGCCTCGACCTTTTTCACAGCTAAGAATGAAGAACTCGTCGGGTTTTATCATATACCAAATGTGATAAGCCATTCATAGCAGAGAACATAGTGAGGAACATGACCACTTCATAAACTCGAAACGAAACATTTTATATGCAGGACATGTTCGCCCCACGCTAAATAAGAATCATACCGCCATACAAAAGTATTAACAAACCGAATCATCACTTAATGTCGCCTGTCAAATGTTAACATTTATAGGCCGAATTAAATTATTTTAGCGTTAACAAAATAATCGAAATATAAGTCACAATGACCCATTTTGTGAATGTTCATACATTTTTAGACCACCAATTATCAAATATTAGCACAAAATTAATGACGACTGGGAATATACACCTTTTCTGAGTTACTAGGCTGGGTGGAGTTTCAATAGAATGTAGCAACGTTTGCCTATTATTAACGAAATATAGTCCAGTTCTCATGCAGTAATCTACGGTGCTGGCTTAACCGTTTCACTGTCACGAATCCATGTACGACTACAGTCGTTTTTAATCTGTTTTATAAGCTGGTTAAATACCATTTATTGGGAATGAAATAAAAGTTTTAACATCAAGATTTGCAAATGTTTGGTCTGAATATATTAAAAAATATAAGTCATTTCCACCCACTTGAGGTTGTGGGTCGCGGTAGCGAGACACAACTTCAAGTGAGTGAAAATGTAGTTTTTATTATAGAGGTTTAAGGGTTAGCATCAGGGGTTGAATTGAAGCGGTATCGAATCAACGTCTTGTGTTAGCATGACTGTAGATTAACTAGTTCAGATTTTCATAATGAGCTCAGAAATGGCCAGATTTTGTAGTGTTGTCAACAGCCGCGTCTGTCTGGCTTCTGTGTTGATTAAGGTCGAAATATAAAATTGTTGTACAACAAAAGCTACATGTTCATGTAACTAGGCATACGTCTACCTTGTCACGTCAAAATATACCTTCGGAGGTCACAAGCACTCCCCCGCCCACTACGGTCGGATCAAATAAATCGACACCTGCTGGCTAAGTATAGGCCTACCGATCAAGCATTTTTTTATCTAAAATAAAATGAAGAATTTTTCTGTACAGAATAGTTATGTGTTCTTCACCGGCCCTTAAAAATGGGAGATTAAAGAGAATATAGAAGAGTAGGCGGGGTGAATCCAATCTAGGATCACTATATGAGTTGTTCACATCTGCTTTTGTGAGTCCTCGCACAGTGGATAGACAACACACCATACAAGCCACTAGTATTCAGAGTTTAAGTTGCTGTGTTCGAGCCATAAGAACTCGACACTTCTCAGACCATAATGTTATATGCCAGACAGATAAATATGGGTCATCTATGTTTGTTTATGGAATATTGATGGATCACTACAAAACTAGTCAGGCATACATGTACGACCACCTCCTGACGTCCAAAACACCTCCTGAGGTTACAAACACTCCCCAGCCCGATACCTGTGATCTGAAACATGGCATTTTTTTATGATAACAGAGAATGACTTCACGCAGTGTATTTCTGTGCTCTTCGCCAGGTTCTAGACTTTTACGAAATTGAGAACAAAGATATCACAGCAGGATAATGTTAGGCGTGGTTAAGCTAGGGAGGTGAAGTCAATCCACATGCATGATGTCTTCACGGGATCACTATGGGAGTAATTCACATCTGCATTTGTGATTCCTCGCACAGTGGATAGACAGACACACCATCCAAGACACCAGAATTCACAGAAGTTGCTGTGTTTGAGCCATAAGAACACGTATCTTCTCCGGCCATAATATTTGCCAGATTCTCCCCGGGCAGAGTTCCTGCCGTAGAATAATTCCCGGACTCATCTCCGGAAAGATACTGGATCGTCTGAAATAAAGAATATAAACATGATAAAAGCATGTCAATAGATATACTACATGCAAATATAACAGCGATTACAGCTTACTTGAAATGAAATGAATCGGGCTTTAGGCCACTTTTGTGCACATAACAGCTTATTTGAAAAATAAAGAGTTACTGCAATTTGGCTTGGCATGTCAGTTAATGTACATTTAATTTGACAATAGCGTCTCCCAATCTACATAAAGGTACAAATATTTTTTGTAAAAACATGAGACGTTGGCCCAATGTTGGTTTACTGTTGTGCCAGCGTCGTAGACGGTGGACCAACAGTTAAGAGCCTTGCTGAAACAAAGTTAAGTAGAAAATACAGACGGATTAACATTTTAAAGCTACAGGATTCTTTCCACACCTCGCACAGCGATGTAGGTGTAGTATCCATGGGTTGGATAAACTTAGCAGTAGCAGTAGATGGGGCCACATCTGACATGCTTGCAGATGGACGTGTAGAGATATTCATCGATTCAGCGTTGATCTGCAAAATAATATGCGTATATTAAAATTGTGCTTATTGAACTGCCCACTTAAATAGCAACTACAAATTAATATCAAAATGCGCCAAAACAAACAAATAAACTGTGCAATCAGCATGATGTGTACCCAGCAAACGCGAGGCATTCACGAATGCTATTTCAATGTTGGGCCAGCGTCGAAGAGGGTGTCCCAACATTGAAATATTATTGATTAAATGCCTCGTGTTTGCTGGGTATGTACTACAATAACGTATTAGAAAGCATTATTCGTTTGTCATAGCCTGCTTGTAATAACAAAATTTGGCTGTAATAAAGGTGTTACAAATTAAGTACCCACGTTTTGTTCAAGGATGTTATTGATCATGTCCACAGCCCACCATGGTAGCTCAGCTTCTGCGTGCAAATAGATAAATAAGTATGAGAAATCATCGAGGAACATCACGCTTGCAAATGTTGTAAAAAATGCAGGACCAACTGGGGGGGGGGGGGGGGGTGGCAGTCTCCCCCCTAAACTGGCCACTACCCCCTAAGAAACTGTTCGTGCCACTCACACAGCAACTGCTCTCCCCAATCACTCTCAATTCCCCCTCGAAACACAAAATGCTCCAGGAAACTCTGACCCCGATCAATAAAAGAGTGGATTAGTCTGTCACATGACCAGATTAGACAATCACCTCCGTCATTCACTTGTTATTTAAATGAGGGGTACCATACTATGCTTGGGCCCAAGTGTCTTTAATGACGACACGCTATGTAAAACTCCGGTATATCATAGTAGGCCATATATATTCAGAGGAGCGATGCTATAGGCGCATCAAACAAATACATAATCCATAGGTAAATACCAATTGTCATTCCGAGGGGAAGTGAAAATAACAAAAAAATATCTATATTTAAACTGGTGACAACATTTTGTTATTTTGTTATTATTTCGGCCTCGTTTAACGTTTGGGGGTAAGCTCTGCTACCGATAAATTAATGTTTCCGCTGTTTAATTGACCTTAACAAATTGTTTTTTTAGCAATCGATCTTAGATTTTGTGAAATATTTAAGGCCGGCAATAATATCTCACTAAAGTTTAATCATGTTGATAGTAACATTTTAGTAATTTACGATGATAATGAAATGTTAAAAGAATGCTTAATTTTAGCTTACACATTTTACAATAAGATAATTACAAATATTCAATTTTAGATGCAAATAAGAAAAACCAAGCTGTTGAACATGTTGAAATAATTGCTTAAATTTATGGCGATATGGCAGTGATATCGCGAGCTTATGTAAACCTACAGTGTATATAACTCATTGTGATATTACTTTGATTTTTTATAGTAACGTTTTAGAAAATTGTGATGACACCGTAGCATGAGACATAGAGACACCGATCTCACGAATAATCGTAATCGTTGTTTTTCTTGTTTCCTGCGTTGCATTTTGATTGCCAGTGGCGAGTGTCTTATACCTTTAACCTTTGTAGGCTTGCTAGATTAACAGTTTTTAATTCATTTTAAGCTAGAATTAACTTTACTAAGGACACTTTTACCAAGATGTAACCCTTTGAGCCCTCACGATGCAATAAAGCATCATTTTACATCCCTGAAAACAGACTTAATTTTCCTACAACAAAGAGTTTTAGAACGAAAATTTCATGAAACTAGTTTACCAATTCATGGTAATTTTCTTTAATTTTTAAACCGCATCAAATGATCTTCATCCACTACAAGTCGAGAATTGCGACAGCAATTCGCGGCTTGTAGCAAATGAAGATGACAATAGCAATTCGCGGCTTGTAGCAAATGAAGATGACAATGGTAAATTCAGGCTTGAAAGGGTTAAATTAAGTGCCGAAAAATAGTTATTTTCTGGTACCCAATTGAATGTATCGATTAATTGATCATCTCACAAAATGTTACCGGCTTGAAGACGTATATAAATATTTAGCATACGTCTTAAATATTCTGATAAATACCAGCAGTGGGTGCTTCATTCGTGAAGTTTTGATCACTCCATGAAACGTCAGGGTGTTTTTGCAATATGTTGCTTTCATGGCTCTTGCTGTTCCTATATGTAGAAAATGAAAGAGATTAAGCCAATATGCACTTTATTATTATTATTATTATCAGACTAGCAATTATGGTATATGTAGCTAGCTTATGAAGTTCGTGCGATGTCAAAATGAAGTAACTGTTCATTTTTCAAGTGCGCACTTACCGGGTTTTCGCCTGCTGCTAAGAAAACACCCCATGGCATAGGGAACATCTTAACATTTACTGAGAGCTGAAAGCATCCACTCTGGCATTAACAATAGGGCAGCACCATTATGCTCCACATAGTGGGCGATAACAAATATCTCTAAAAACACTGGAATATCTGGCGTACAAGGACAGGCGAGATCCAGGAAATATGGCCTGGTATTCAGTCGACAGCAGGGTTGACCAAGAGGGTAATTTGTTCACAATCTTGCTTGTCAAACTAACCCGGTTGGTTTGACAGGCAATATGCATCTTTTCACTGGAAAGCTGTTTTTCTCCTTATATGAATTAAGCATACTCACTACAGAAATGAGCCCGAGCTTGATACGCATAATATTTATTTATGATATATAGCAAATATACACATTTGCACGCCCAATGATCGTATTACTTAAATATTTAGTGATAATCAGATAATGGAATGTGCGCTATACACACAATAGCAGGTTTTTTTATGGGAGGGGGAGGGGAGTGTGGAGACCACACATAGACCTAGCATCCTTGTCTAAACTAGATGATACTGTCATTTCTGTATAGGTGTACTCACTCTGTTTTATTGCTAGGGATATAAGCCCTAGTGGATACCACATCAGGTTTAGTTAGTCCTACTGTCGACACTTCTGGAAGTCCAGTCTCTTTCATAGCCTCACTTAATATGTCTTTCCAACAAGTAGGCCTATTATATATCTCACTGTTATCCGGTTTATCATCGTCATTGTCCATCTCGTTTTCCAAATCAGTTACGACAGTGGGTATATTGGGTAGCCACCTATCTGAAACAAGATCAAGGATAGCTTGGATATGAGTGTTAGCATAATAAATTCACGAAATACTCGCGCTATATACAGGTTTATTTCACATTAAAAATAAAACAATACGAAATGAATGTAAATAACATTTCGGAGTGATATTTCAAACATTCTCAATTATAAACATATTCCCGGTATAGGAAATAAACTCTGAATTTCAATTACACATATGATAAACTGAGATGACTCAAAATAACTCTGGCTTCATAACTAGGATAAGTCAGAGTAATGCGAAGTGTCACTATCATTCTAGCATAATTTCAAAAATACGACTACATATATACCTAGTTATGCTTTGACCTTTTATGAAGGTCTAAATTTTCCTTTAAATTCTTCATCATCTGACTGCGAAGTGCTGTCGCAGTTCACGACTTGTAGATCAAGATGACTTAAATTGGATGAAAAATGAAATAAATGTGCCACATCAAACAGTCCAAGAAAATAATAGTTCCAAAATAAATTCAGTTTCCTATGGTTTTCAGCAGCTAACGCTTACCATTGCCTGAGGTGTCATATCTGATTGTTATTATATTGAGGAAGTTCTTGCAGTCCTCAAACAGTTTCCCCCAATCCTCCTCTTTGGTGGTTGCAGACAGCGTAAGGCTGTCTATGTTTTTCACAGCACTTAGATAGGCCTCCATATTCTTCTCGTATAGATTATTCAAAACTGCAAGAATAAGAAATGTAGTAACTGCTACTTATTCGCCATCTTTAACTATTGTTTTTCCTCAACAATATAGCGACATCGTGCTCATGTGATCACGTTAACATACTTAACTTATAAAAGTATTTGTCTTATATTTAGGAAATGGTATTAAAAATATGTCATTTGATGAATTAAAACGGATAACGAAATTTCATACGTGATTACTAATGCTTTATGCATGTTATGTGCGAAGGTAGACCGCGAAGAGCAGTTCTATTTTTTTTAATAGTAAAATTGACTGTGTATATACCTGATGTGATTTGTTCTAGTACTTCTTTCATACCAGGGTAATCTTCTCCTTGATGAACAAGGATTCGCTGTAACATCAAGTAGTGTAAGTTTTTGTCCACGTCAGCTGGTTCTAGATATGATGTAACCTTTGGTACAATGACATACATACTGTTGTGAGCTTGCTCCTTCGTGGGCTGACGCATCGCTTCCTGTAAAATATATAGAAGTGAGTGAGTGAGTGAGTGAGTGAGTGAGTGAGTGAGTGAGTGAGTGAGTGAGTGAGTGAGAGTGAGTGAGTGAGTGAGTGAGTGAGTGAGTGAGTGAGTGAGTGAGTGAGTGAGTGAGTGAGTGAGTGAGTGAGTGAGTGAGTGAGTGAGTGAGTGAGTGAGTGAGTGAGTGAGAGTGAGTGAGTGAGTGAGTGAGTGAGTGAGTGAGTGAGTGAGTGAGTGAGTGAGTGAGTGAGTGAGTGAGTGAGTGAGTGAGTGAGTGAGTGAGTGAGTGAGTGAGTGAGTGAGTGAGTGAGTGAGTGAGTGAGTGAGTGAGTGAGTGAGTGAGTGAGTGAGTGAGTGAGTGAGTGAGTGAGTGAGTGAGTGAGTGAGTGAGTGAGTGAGTGAGTGAGTGAGTGAGTGAGTGAGTGAGTGAGTGAGTGAGTGAGTGAGTGAGTGAGTGAGTGAGTGAGTGAGTGAGTGAGTGAGTGAGTGAGTGAGTGAGTGAGTGAGTGAGTGAGTGAGTGAGTGAGTGAGTGAGTGAGTGAGTGAGTGAGTGAGTGAGTGAGTGAGTGAGTGAGTGAGTGAGTGAGTGAGTGAGTGAGTGAGTGAGTGAGTGAGTGAGTGAGTGAGTGAGTGAGTGAGTGAGTGAGTGAGTGAGTGAGTGAGTGTCAAAAGGAGGACAAAGGGGTATTATACACACACATCACTCACCTCTACCTGATGCTGTCCATATTTGTCACAATAGAGTTTTTTCAAATAATTATACATTTCAATAACTTCAGTTTGCTTTGGCTTGGAGTGCACACCGTTCTCTGAAATGATAGATGTAGCATCGATTTGGTTTCCGAAATTTCAGCAAGAGTTCAACTCACTGAATTTTAACTTAAATATTTTGATAAATACCTTGACTACCAAAGGGGTAATCAGTCTTTAAACGTCACCAATGGTTTACTTAACTCATTGGGATACTTATTGATCTACAACCATTTATACATTGTTACACCTTCAATGTGGGTATAGACTTTTGACGTCAGTTTTTGACGTGAAAAATCGATCCCCGTACCGAAAAGGTTAATAGCTGTTTGATACTCTTGGGATACATTTTGGTCCTTTGATAAAGAATTTTTGGGAGAATGTAATCTGACCTTTAGTTCTATTGTTTGGGTCTTTGAAAGTTACGTCTGGTCGGTATCCAGCTGGTCGTTGTTTCCACATGTTTCGGACTGCAAGTACATTCTAATGTTATAGCAAAAAGCATGTATTTTACAAGTCATAGCTACCTGTAACAAAGACCGATTTTAAGAAATTAACTTTTTTTTAGAAGTCCCTGAGAGGAATATAAGAAATCATTCAGATTATTACGTATTTGGTCAACATGGCCAATGAAGGATTTCTCATATCTTTCTGTGAAGCAGGAAGTCATAGAAGAGTTATTTTATTCGAATTGTTCATTTGTGGAATTGGCTACCACTGAATGCTAGAATAACTGTAGATTTAAGCACATTTGTGACCCATCTGTCCATAATAAGTCGCATGAAATAATACAATAATGAAAATAAGAAGAAATCTTTCAAACCGCCAGTTATCACCTCAATTCAAACCAGATATATTTGTTTTTAAACATTGGAATTACGTTAATAAAAAAAGAAAGTGGAAAATCAAAATATTAACATTTTAACCACTTTTTCTGTTATATCTACATTAGGCGTACTTGAAACAATTTCCAATCAATTCTAATAAACCACACGAAATGTTGAGCTTATCAGATAAATGTATTGTTTTGTTACAATTTATTTACCAATTATTTCAAATGAGCTTAAATGAGAAAATGTTGGTACCTTCTATAATGTACATATACATGATATAAGTGCTGTGGAAAAATGTGGGATGAATGTGGGAAAAATGTGGAATTACGTTAATAAAAAAAGAAAGTGGAAAATCAAAATATTAACATTTTAACCACTTTTTCTGTTATATCTACATTAGGCGTACTTGAAACAATTTCCAATCAATTCTAATACCTTCTATAATGTACATGATATAAGTGCTGTGGAAAAATGTGGGATGAACAACATACACATTGTCTAAACAAAAATAGACTCGCATTTGAACCAGGATGGCTATCAGAATTTTTCTTGGCAAACAAGGAGAAATGACAACACAAATTTGTTTAATTTTGAAAATAGCAGAAATGATAAAGTAACTCACTCTTCTTTCTACCAAAACACTTCTCTTTATAAAATAGCACAGCCAGCAGTAGAGATATGACGTGTCTCATCTCATCCTGGGTGGGCTTCTTTTTGCTGAAAATTGCACGAATCACTTGATGGCTTTGATCCAGCTTCACCATGGGCTCTGTTAAACAAGAATACAGCACACACGCGACGTTTGGCCAATGTTGTTTTAATGGAGAAGAACAGTTTATTCAGCCGTGGATACATTGTTTTGAGACATATATTAAGACCACATATGGACGCTGGCATGGAGGCCACCCATTTGATAATGGCCGATGTTGTTTAGATGGTGGCACATGGTCTGCGACGCTGGCACAATAGTAATCTTTAAATCGCTAAATTGAATAATTAAGGTTTTCACCCACTTGAAGTTGTGTCTCGCTAACGCGACTCACAACTTCATGTGGGTGAAAATTACTCACATTTGCTTAATTTGAGACCATCATTGGCCGAATAGTTCGTGTTTAATTGCTGGGAATGCATTAATCTCACTAATATCATCGAGAATAGGCCTACTGCATCGACAGGCAGCCATAGAATCAGGTACCCGACGTCTTTTCACACTCCCCTCCGTTACCGAGGAGTCATAATTTAAGGTGAGATGAATGAGATGACAATGCCCACCAAACACAGGATTTGAAATTTGAACACGGGCGGTCTGAGGGCGAGATCGCTAGTTCTCGGTCACGGAGGCTCTTCACAATATTTAATCTTTACGAGTGAGCAGGGAAGAAACATTTTGTTTCTTAGAAACATGAATGCCGGAGCAAGATTCGAACCCGCGATCTCCGTTGTCTTTTCAAATGTATTGATTTTCCGTGAGAATAAATCACGGGAAAGCAGAGTTGAGATTTAAACAAGTTTTCTTACTGTTTCTTCGTTTCCGTTTCCCTTTCCCCTTTGATGGAGCGGCATCGAGTTCGTCAGTATGATCTGTAGTCTGGATAACATATAGTAAGCCCATTAATAAATATACGAATAAACGAGTGATTTCAATCAATCAATCAATCAATCAATCAATCAATCAATCAATCAATCAATCAATCAATCAATCAATCAATCAATCAATCAATCAATCAATCGATCGATCGATCGATCGATCGATCAATCAATCAATCAATCAATAAATAAATAAATAAATAAATAAATCAATCAATCAATCAATCGAACAATCAATCAAACAATCAATCAATCAATCAATCAATCAATCAATCAATCAATCAATAAATCAATCAGTTAATCAATCAATCAATCAATCAATCAATCAATCTACTAATGCTTTAAAAAATAACTGGAGTTTGTAGTAAGACAAGTTACTGTTCTGCTGCGAGTATCCCCGTTTATAGTAAGACATACAGTATATATTACAGTAAGACCACATTTCACAGAGTATGTCCTCAGTGTCAGCACAATGCACATTGCACATCACCGGTCAGAAAATGATACAATCAAGCCATTATAGTATTTGAAAAATATATCATGGTGCAGATATATTGTCTGGCAAATTAAAACCAGATTGTAAACATCACAAATTAAAAAATGCGTGAGTTATTTTTGTTGCAAATCAAACTGAAGTGTTACTTACACTGCATGATGTGTAGCTGGATGTTGAACTCTGCGAACAATCCCAGTTAAAGTCATGAAAGTCGCCCGGTAGCACCATCTCTTACAGTAGCTTGTACTCCGTTAATCCACACAATCAAAGAAATAAACAAAAAATGGTTGGTTGGTGCAAAAAATGCACAGATATATAGGATCAGTAAAATGTTTTGTTTGTCAATATTCTTATAATAATTATTTTCACGATAGGTTAGACCAGCTGGTAATATCTGTAAGTTCTGTCTATATCAAAATGAACATACATTTATTATATAACTACGTTATCAAAGTAGGTGAGTCGTCATGATTCGCTCAATAAACAATGTGGGCGCATAATGAAATGGCATGCATGCGCAGCTTATCAACGTACATAAGGGAGGGGGTGAAGCAATTTAAGTTCATGTAGTATGGTTCAGTTCGCAACGACCCAGCGGCGTAAGCTTATACACTCTTTGCACGAGTTTGCGCATAAACAGGATTCTGAACTAAGTAGTCCAGCTTTGATCACTGTGTGGCGTGTTGTCATTAAAAAGTGTGTAACAGGCGACTGAACTAAATAGTTCAGTTTTGGTCCCTGTGTGGCGTGTTGCTATTGAAAAGGGTGTATTGATTGTAGCATCAGATTAGCCGTTACAGCGCGGGTATCGATTTTAGACGTCAGAATCTGACGTCCATAGACGTCAGAATACGTCTAAGGACGGTCCCCGTGCTAAAAGTGTAATAATGGCGGCAGACACATAAAATAGGTATTCAAATGCAGCGGAAGTATAAAACTAATACATTAATATATATATTTGAAATATAAAAATGATTTTTATAATTTATAAAAACATTTGAGAGCTTTGTTTGAAAGCTTTAAAGGTTAACGTACTCACACCACTCACTTCACTGTCGCTTCAGGTGTTGTCGTGACGTCAAGGTCTGCAATATACCCGTTACCACAATCCTCCTGCGAACAGCTATAACTACATGGAAATATCAATTCGTCAGATTGTGAACATTCCATTAAAAATGGTTAAATATTGTATATAATTTTATCGCACTGTGCGTTATGCTTGGAGGCAATTGTCATTATATAGACATCAAACATGAACGTCAATAAAGTTAGTAACTTATTCCTTATTCCTTATTCCTTATTCAATAAGGAATAAGTAACAGTTACTTATTCCTTATTCGAACGAATAAGGAATAAGTAACCGTTACTTATTCCTTATTCAAACGAATAAGGAATAAGTAACAGCTACTTATTCCTTATTGGACCGAATAAGGAATAAGTATCATAAACGTATTCTTTATTGGAAAGAATAAGGAATAACTAACTGGTAACGTATTGCTTATTCGAATTTGGATAAGTAACACTAAAACAAATATCTCCAATACCAAAAAACTAAGTTGTATCTAGGAGTACTTTGTAACTTAAATGATTGAAAGCTTTTGACAAATTTTAACCCTTGAAGCGCTGAATTACTCCAATGCAAATCACCGAAACCAAAGGGTTATTTCAATTAAAAATAATCATAAATATCTTAATTAGTCCTTTCCGCTTCATGAATGTAATAACGATGTTATGGGGCTACGGCCAATATAAATATTTTCATTCTTACAGTGCTGGGATTGACTTTGGTCGTCAGAAACTGACGTCTATAGACGTCAGATTCTGACGAATGAAGTATATTCCTGCGCTGTAAGGGTTATTATAAGTTGATTTTTAGATACGACTGTTTTTGGATCGAAAAGAATAACCGTTATCATGTTAAGTTAATTTATTAAAATTTTCACCCAATTGAAGTCGTGTCTCGCTACCGCGACCCACAACCTCAAATGGGTGAAAATTACTCAATTTGTTTTGATCTGAGACCAAACATTTGCAAAAACTGATGTCTAAACACACATTTCGTTCCCAATATCAGTGATTTGATCGACCAATAAAAAGGTTGAAAACGACAATAATCGTGATTAGCAGGATACTGGTTAAAATCTGCCCTGTTACCATGGTTACATATTGACTTGTCAGTCCATAAAAAAGTCGCCCCTCAAAATAACTTGACAGGCTGGACAGACTTTTTTTTTAAATTCCACCACT
The DNA here is from genome assembly GCA_964017125.1 of Flabesymbios commensalis. Classification (NCBI taxonomy): domain Eukaryota; kingdom Metazoa; phylum Annelida; class Polychaeta; order Terebellida; family Flabelligeridae; genus Flabesymbios; species Flabesymbios commensalis. Next base: position 122,654,288 of record OZ024902.1, on the reverse strand, counting down.
AAAAAATTCCGTAGCTCATAAATCATAATGTATTCAAAAATCCTCAGTTTAATAATTTTGTTAAGTTGCCTTGGCTGCCGTCAGCCAATTAAGCTAATCAGATCAGCAGAAATACCTCGGGAACTACCCAATTTGAATGCGATCAAACAAACGGTTTATATGATATCGCGCTTACAAACTTCTTCTGGGACCATCGTAGAAAAAGCCTTTTAATGGGTCGGTGCCCCCTAAAAATTATAATATGGGAGCAATTTCACTAGCACATGCTACTAACAATACCTTACGGCATAACAGCGGCCATCATAAATCCACGTTGACGAACTTGAAACATAATTATATTGAAATAAAACAAGGCCCGTCGGCGACGGAAAAAGACCTCAGCCTCTAATCATCGTTTTAAAGTGAAAATCATTTGAAACAAGAGCACATTCGACAATAGCGAAACATAAAAAAATGTTGAGTGGATGGTGTTATTGAGAAAATTTGACGATAGGAAGTGGCCGCAGGTCGGCCATTTTTAATTTTATCATGTTGAAATTTTTCAGGGTATATTCCTACCAGGAACTGCACATTTTGTTCTATAGTAATGGTCTAGCTATCTGTTCCGGTTTTCCAGATATTACGATAATCGGCCATTTTGGGCGCCATGACCTAGTTTCTGTCCGAATCTTGCTCAATTTCAAACTCATCCGAGCTATTAGTGAAATGGATATCTGGTATAAAATTTGGAGTGAAACATAAAAAACACTTGTTGAGTGAATCGCGTTAACAAGAAAAATTGTCGATCGGAAAAAAGTCAAGGTCATAGGGGTCACAGAAAGGTCAAATGTGAAATCAGTCAAGCTTTAGTCATGATTAACCTGTATGTGAAGTTTAATGTGCATTCTAGTTATGTGAAACAAGTTATAGTTCTAAAAAGTGGCGGACGCGCCTGGTGACGACAATAGGCATCTGCCAAAATGTTGGCTGAGGCCTAAAAACAATTACAAAATATTGTGACTTATCAGCTGTGTTCGCTGAACATGTTGTATTAAAAAAAATATTTACAAATTATGGATAACTTTTAAGTCAACGTTATTCGAGATAAAAATTAATCTCGTCTGACATTTGTACTATATTTGCAGCACGACCCTTTTTGCCACCTGACATAAATAGCTGATTCATCCGATCACAGAATGGCATAACGGTCTCGTGTCAATTTAAATAGGCCACAACAAGATGGAGGACCAAATTTAAAAAAAGTTTTTTTCATTATTATTTACCTTCTTATACCTGCGCATCAATTTTAAATGGTATAACGTTTTTTTTTAATTTTCATTATGTCTTCATGATTTTGGCTAGCTTTTTAGTGATTTGTATCAGGTTATAAAAACTGATTCACAATCGGTCTGCATGGGAGTCATTCATTGAACCACCGCAGAATTAACGGAACGAGTGGCCGTCAACACCGCTAAAGCATAATTATACATGATATAAGTCATATCTGCGAAGAAATGTGTAAAAAATCAACACCGTGCCATCGCACCATTGTTAGATCAATGTTGGCCAAACATCTAGCTGTACCAACGTCGGTTCAGCATATCGTTTTTGGTGGGTAGTGCGGATAACCACGACCTATAACCTCAGTGTACCTGGAGTTATTTCAATACTAGTAAGCGGCATTAATCATTTCTATAATTAGCTTGTAGTCAGCTGGTAATAATAATGACTCAATCCTGCAACGCTACACCTAAGGGGCCACCATTCAATATGCGGGGGGGCGGAGGGGGGGGGGGTAGGTTGGAGTATTTTTGAAATAAATATTTTTAGACTGAATTTTCATGAAATAAATAATAGTCTGAAGGACATGTTGTAAATAAATATTAAATGACCCTTGATAAAAAATACCTCGGTTCGCTCGGCATCATTAAATAACGCTTAAGGTGTTTATGAGGGATTCTATAATTTTAGGCACCAGCACTGTCCGCACCTTGTAATATTTATTATTGAATATTTGGATTTAATTTCATTACATTAATGCAATGAATGACCTTTATTTTACTACATAGCAATATTAAAACATAAATGTGTTTTTTGAAAGAAATATTATGTAAATTCAGCCAATTTTAGCCAAAATGCCTTGTCCCACATTCTAAATCTCACAGAAACAGGTGATTTATCCTACACTTCCTGTAATATATAATATATTTGTTTCTGATATAATGTTAGTGTAAAACACCATCTATAAGATTATATACGAGTTTTTTTAAATAATTGTATTATTGTACCACTTTTTATGCAATTTATGTCAGTCCCATGTTGCGGCGACTTTCCGTAACGCTTATAGTTTTCAGGTGATTTCCATACCTTTTCTGACCAAAATATCACTTGTCTGGTACAAAACAGTTGCACGAGACCTTCATGCAGTGAATCGTGAAAAAAAGTATAATAAATGTGTTTTTGTTGAGTATTTTAATTCAACGTCTCTCCATAACGCGTTTTTTTTCCACATAAATACTGCAATTAAACTTTTAAGCACCCTATAACCTCCAAGCCTACTACAACCCCATTTGAAAAAAACAAAAATAATCATAGTATAGCATAATACATAGATGCTATGCACGATTTAGTAAAAAAACGTCTCTCCATAACGCGTATTTTCTGTCACTCCGTAACAAAAATCAAAACTTTATGGAGAGAAAAAGTTGTCACAAATTACCCTTTTATTCATTTAAAAATAGCTATTAACCTTTATGAATTTGGTATTTTAATCAACAAGTGACACTTGTTGAAATAGTACCTTTTCTTTTTGTCTTTTAAATTGTGTTAGCATCGATATTTAGTATTTGTTTATTGTCACTCCATAACATAAATAATTGTCGTGATGGAGAGACAATGTAGGTTATTATTACTCTCCATAACGACAATGGTAACGGAGAGTAATTCTTATTTCATTATTTAAGGGTTATTGTCATAAAATGATTATTTCTAAATTAAGTGGTCAACATTATAATAGCCATGTTCAACTACCTGTTAAATATGGTATACTTTTGTAAAAGGGTCACTGAGAAATTTAAGTTCATTTCATTTCCATAACGGTAAATTAGTCTCTCCATAACGGTAAGAACATTTTTAATTGATAAAAATAAGCATTTAAAATTGAAATTAAGCTCCGCTGACAACGCTATGTCAATAAACAAAGTTAAGCTGATATATGTTTAATTTTTTGACAATATCCAGACAATCTCATATATCAAGGAAAATATCATCACTGGTGCCTAAAATTATAGAATCCCTCTTATATAGAAAATCGTTTACAACATTATAGAGACGTTTACTCTATAAAAACATTATTTTTAATGAAAATATACGCTCACTAGAAACGTGCAGCCTACTGGCGAAATGTCAATGAAGTTGGTTGAGAAATCAGCGAAATTCATTCACCACGGTGATTATCTGCCGCTCGCAGACGTTGTACACAAAGCTATGTTGCTGTTAATCCAGGACAACCACAGGGGGACTACCATAAGCATCGCCATGATAAATCTCATAGTTTATAGTAGGCGTAATATGAGTATAAGTATATAATACTAACCCACTATGTGCCGTAAGGCAGCAAGAAATATAAAGATATAATTATAAGCTCTGACCAAGACACGTACACTAGGACTACAGAAGCCTGATAACCATGGTTAAATAAGCGAGTCTCTCTATAACCAGACGTGAATCATTTATTGGCTTTCGATATTTTTCTGACTCATTCCCAGCAAAAGCGTAATTCACACCAGGTCATTGTTGGCTCACCGTCGCGGAAAGAACGAATCACCTTTAATGTATAGAGTTGTATACCGCGGGGCTCATCCCACTGGGCAAACGACGTTGTTGCGACGTTGATTCAACGTCATTGACGTTGATTCAACGCCGCAACAATTACGTCGTGTGCCCAGTGGGATACGTGATGCACAACGACATGCGTTTGATTGAGCAGTAGAGACGGCTATCTATAGTAATGCGTGACATTGGTCCTTAATTGGATCATTCATTCTATGGGTCATTGGTCCTACAGGTCATTGGTATTACGGGTCATTGGTCCTACGGGTTATTGGTCCTACAGGCCATTGGTCCTACGGGTCATTGGTCCTAAGGGTCATTGGTCCTACGGGTCATTGGTCCTACGGGTTATTGGTCCTACGGGTAATTGGTCCTACGGGTTATTGGTCCTACGGGTCATTGGTCCTACGGGTCATTGGTCCTATGGGTTATTGGTCCTACAGGCCATTGGTCCTACAGGCCATTGGTCCAACGAGTCATTGGTCCTATGAGTCATTGGTCCTATGAGTCATTGGTCCTATGGATCATTGCTCCCATATGCCATTGGTTCTATGGGTCATTGGTCCTACGGGCCATTGGTGCTACGGGTCACCAGTCCTACGGACCATCGATCCTACGGACAATTGGTCCTACATATGGGCCGTTGGTCCGACGGGCCATTAGTCCTATGGGCCTTTGATCCTACGTACCATTGGTCCTACATATGGGCCATTAATCCTACTGGCCATTGGTCCTATGGGCCATTGATCCTACTTGCCATTGGTCCTATGGGTCATTGATTCCACGGGTCATTGGTCCTGTGGGCCATTGGTCCTACGGGCCATTAGTCCTACGGGCCATTGGTGCTACTTCTCCGCTGTCCTTTAACGGTACTCCATTGTCTTTAACGCCTTCTCGTCACCCTTTAGCACCTCCCCATCACCCGCTACACGAAACATAAGACCACTATGAACTATCTATGTAAGTTTGGAGGCATTTTTATCCAAGTTTAGGAACATTTACTTAAATTTACATATTATCCCCCACATTGAAATTTATGAATTCCTTACATCACATAGGGGCCTACTCACCAGATGACTCTGTAATCTGTAGTATGATCATGCTAAAATCCTGTTCTATGTGACACTGGAAAAAATTGATACAAAAGGTTTCTCAACGGATTTAGAGTATAAATAGACTGTCTGATCACACAGTAAAATGCTAACAGAATCCATCAATGGAATCTATCCGAAATTCAAGATGGCCGCCAAACGTCCTTACACTTCATGTAAAAAAATCGACTTATTCACTTTTAGGCCTAGAATTAAATGTAGAGTCTAATACCACATTTCTAATAGATTTTGGATCGAAGAATCCATTTTTGGAGTTGATTTAGTGATTAGATTAAAATCTGGCCATTAAATCAAGATTGATGAAAACAAATCTGCTTTAAAAAAATATATTTGATTTTCTATCCACTGGCTATCATACATGAAACTTGCTGTTGCTGACACTTTGTTGTATGTTCATCTCACCAATAGACCGCCCTGTTTGTATTGTTGTTACCATGATAACAGTCACTAACAATTAGTAAATATGCATGCTGTTTAAAAATCCTGATGATCACAACCTCTGGCATAATATATCATATACATTTATAATTTAAAAAATAGGGTCAAAATGAATATTTATTTTATTTTGATAATTTTAATCCAAGTGTGTGTTGTTTTCAAATAGTGTACACATTATATTTCAATTTCAAAGGTCATTTTCTCAAAATCACGCAATTTCAGACTTCACATTTTCCTGATTTTGCGGAGTCTTATTGTTAGTGCTAATCACGCCACAGAGATATACCATTTTAAAGGTAATTCTGTGCAGATTCAGGATCTGTTATTATCTCTAATATTTAAATCTACGACTCATATGACATCGTACTGGTGTTTCTGTATTTTTATTCTGTATTTGTATTCTGTATTTCACCCATAAGGACTATATATATCCCCCGAGATCCGTGATGGGGGTCAAGCAGAGAGATCCATTGTCAAGTTAATAGTCCTACAAGTGCAGCAGGATCAAACCAGGCCTTGAGCTTAATCCTCACATGACCAGTACAGCAAGTTTGCTATTTTCAGCTCAAAGATTAAAAGAAGCATTACGCATATCAGAATAGTACTGTAACCAAGTATTTAGAAACGTTTGACGATGAAACCATCACCATAAAATATTTGCCCACACATATGATAGATGATATCAAATTAATATATGATATACCATACTAATTATTTCTATCACAAGCTCGAAACCAAATGTTGCAACACTTCGAGAAACTGTAAAGATGATATTACATAAGACAAATGTGAAGTCACAGAACGAATAATTCACTGCACAAGATCTGATTGAGGAGGCTGGAAAAATAATAAGATCTGAAACTAAAGCACAACCTGAAGGTAGACGATATGTCTTCACTTAACGCTATGTTGAATTAATAACCCCCATCATCGAGATCTCGTATTTCCACTATTGTTTAAAGCAGAACATGCAGACCCCCATATTGCTTCTATTTGACAGGCTATCATGCTCGCAACATGTCCATACTTGCCACCCATACTTCTGAGATTATGTATTACAATTCAGCACAAGTATGGTCATCCATCACTGGGCGATTTGCTTAACAAGTTTGGCTTTTTGCGAGCTCGTACATGGAAGCTTCAAAATAAAGTTAGCAGCGGGCACACAAGGGCTTGATTTGAACCTGAACGACAATGTTGTTGCTTTCTCGCAATTTATTGCTGACAATGTTGATGATGATACCGAAACCCATCCAGGCAACAATACTGTTCGCATGGTGGGTATAATGGGAACAGTTACTCCTGGTGTTCGCACTTATCACACTTTGAAACGAAGACATATAAATAGCAATGGGATCCATGAAGTAAGGAAGCTCAATTATCAAATTGGTCCAACATCTGTATACCAGCTGTTACAGCTTAGGTAAGTTCTCAAGATCTGAGGACGAGGCCAAAATCAACACCCTCTACTCAACATCACGACACTTCACTTGTGTTCGTGAGCTATCATGGTCTGGTCAAATGCATATGCAGCACATAAATACATTTAACCCAGGGCAGGGCGTTCCTCTGAATATTTCCACCCGATGCTGGACCTGGAACTCACTGACCCTGTTTGTATTAGATCTACATTGGAATATCTAATTGCAAGCTCAGAAATATAATACCTCTACGGTTATAACGTTTCTGGTGGCCAGCTCAGGCCTACATGCTCTTACAGTCAGAGCCGTCCACGCACCCCATCCACCCGATCGTATTGTTACTTGGTGGTTCCCATGCAGTAGGCCTACCCAGTTTTCTCGGAACCATTAGGATATACAATGGATGGAGCTGGCCTCAAATAATCTATCCCAACTGTCTATGAAGGAGGTGTGGATAGGATGCTGAGCGGTAATGCAATCTCGCGGGCAGCTTGTTCCCACATCCTGGTTGATATAATGCTCTTTCTTATTAATTGCAAGGACACTTTATTTACTTGTTCCACCGATGTCCCTCCTGCTGTCGTCTCCTCAGGTCTGTAAATAGTTGAACCACCATAACTTTTTTTGTTGTAGTGTACTGCTATAGGCCTACATATTGACCCGGCCGGCCCCGATGGCTGATTCGATCCGGTTGTGGCTCGAAACTCAAAAGGAGTGGGTGCGAACCCTGGCCGCCTTGGGTGTTTGTCATCGAGGTTGTGCATATACAGTTCTCAAAGCAGTTGCAAGGCCTGGTGTTTGCAGTGTTGTCTATGGTACTGTACACTATAAAGAATCCTTCAGGGCATTCGATAAGAGTTGGGCATAGTCCCGACGTTGGGCTGACTTCTGTCGTGATATTGCCATGATTGTGCAGAAAGCGACTTAAAGGGATATTCACCCACTCGCTCGAATATTGGCCCTATATTTTGTATAATTTAACGATTACTGTCTACCTAGTTTAATTGTTTGATCACCTGCCTGAAAACACACAAGTGTTTATGAATTACTTATTTAATATAGAAGCTATTGAAGAAGCCGAGTGGAAGTCATCTACAGTCCTGTATAAAAAAACCTGTAGGGGTTAGTCTTGCTTTGGAGAGGGTGAAGTTCAGCTGTAACATAAGTGGCTAAACTTAGTGAGTACTTCCCTCCAGAGAACCTACCCCCAACAGAAGAATCAGCATAGTTACATTCCAGAGTCTTTCTCCAAGTGCTATCTCGGCATCAACACTCATAACCCTAACGAATGGGGATATTATGAGCTTGAAGGTGGTCATTTGAGGGTTGTACGCATGGCAAGTCCAGCTGCTCCAGCTAGATTACATGCTGAAGGTGATAATGTGCAACTGTAAAAGTATCTGCAGCACGCGTTCAAATAAGTACATGAAGTATGGTATTACGAAGTTAGCATGAGGTAATTGTGAAATAATGTGCTGCTGTAATCCACCACAATCCGATGATGCTCAAAGTGCTGGTTGTGAAAACATGAGACAATGATGCACAGATTGGTTGGGAATGAGCCCAATATATGCCTAATTACATTGTAACTTCAATAAACCAAATAACTGTATATAACAGCTTATTTCATTATCTGATTTTGTGCAGAAATTAACCACAAATGTATATGATTTTCCACAAGAATATTTTCATGCCTACCAACTATTTTTGGTGGCCATTTTGAATTTTCAAAGTCAAATACACCTCGAATCAATTCAATAGATCCAAAAATGGATTCCTTGACCCAAAATTAGTTGGAAAAGTGGTATTTCTTACCACTCTAGTCCAAAGCACAAAAAAAATAGTTTTTAACATGGCGTTCGATAGGTCTTGGCGGCCATTTTGAATTTTATGTATATTCAACTGGTGGATTATGTTATCATTTTATTACCAGATTCGGGGGTGCCTGTAGATACTAAAACCGTTGAGAAACCTTTTGTATCAATTTTTTCCTCCCGAAATTTTAATATGATCGCACTATGACAGATAATTACCAGATGGCTCTCAAGATGGCGAAATTGGACTGAAAGATTAAGACATGGTATCAGGAACTTCGGGATTATTGACATTTCTCATTGCTTTTATGATTTTAAACAGTTTAAAAATCATAACTCTCTGAAATAGATCAAGTCCAATCGGTAATACCAAATGGACATAACTTTGAAGCTGATGAAGATGGGGTATTTGACCTTTTTATCCAAAAATTGCGAAAAAGAACTAGCTGACACAACTAAGCTATTCAGAACAATACTACTTCTAGGGGGAGATATCTCCACCAATCCAGGACCGATCCGTTTTCCATGTGTAGAGTGTAAAAGACATGTAGCAAGAAATCAAAGAGGCATCGAATGTGACTCTTGTGAGTTGTGGATACATGCTAAGTGCATAGAAATGTCAACATCAAAACACGAGAGCCTGACTGAAGATAGGATTCGGCTGTGTAGCAAATGTCTCCCAACAACAGAGCCCATCGATGTGCTGTCAGACTGCTCTGAGACAGAAGATGATGGCGATGATGGCACGGTCAAAGAAGTGGAAGAGCTAGCGAGGGTAAAACCGAACAACCCTAAATCACAACATGGAGACCAAAGAAAACAGACCCAGACAACAAAAATAAAATTAAAACAAAAACTGACATACCATAATTTGCTCAGTGAAATGAAGTGAATCAAGGCCAATGCAGGGAAATCTCCTGTTTTGGCACATCTAAATATAAATAGCTACACATTTAAATATATTGACATTTCAAGCATATTTATTGATAAACATGTTGACATTTTTACTATTTCAGAAACTAAAATTGACATGTCCTTTTATGACGCATATTTCAGTCATCCTGGGTGCATACCAAAGAAAACAGACCCAGACAACAAATATAAAATTAAAACAAAAACTGACATACCATAATTTGTTCAGTGAACTGAAGTGAATCAAGGCCAATGCAGGGAAATCTCCTGTTTTGGCACATCTAAATATAAATAGCTACACATTTAAATATATTGACATTTCAAGCATATTTATTAATAAACATGTTGACATTTTTACTATTTCAGAAACTAAAACTTTCATGACGCATATTTAAGTCATCCTGGGTGCAACATATTTAGAAACGACACAAATGGTGGTGGAATCATCATATACAACATGTCTGACTTGACTGTACGCAGAAGAGCCAAATATGAAAACAGTCAATGTGAATCTATTGTTCTGGAGATATCGTTTGGCAAAGAAAAGTGGGCTTATTCTGCAGCATACAAACCACCTAGCTTACCAGACAAAACTTTTACAACTAATTTCACCAGCAAACTTGAAGATCTCACAGCAGATTATGACAATATGATTGTGATGGGAGACCTAAATTTTGACCTTCGGCGAAACACCTCAAAAAATCCCATTGCACTAATAAACATAATGGATTCTTTTGATCTCGTAAATTTGGTAAAAGATCTCACATGTATTAGACAATATCCACCCAGCCTATTAGATTTCATACTCACTAACAAACCAACAAGTTTTCAGAGAACCATCACCATTGAAGATGGCATTAGTGACTTTCACTCAACTGTGTGCACAACCATGAAAGTACACATTGAAAATAAAACTAAGAAAATTTTACACTGTCGATCGTACACAATTTTTACAAAAAAACGATGTTTTGAAAGACATAAAATAAATGAAGGATCCAAATGCAGCCATAAAACTATTTACTGACTGTTTTGTATCATCTGCAGATATACACGCTCCACTGAAAGAGAGGCATATTAGACCCAACCAACCTCCATATCTGAACATAAAATTGAAAAGGGCAATTTGGCTTAGAAAACGACTTTCCAAATAATTCTTCTAGACCGTTAAATTCAAAATTGGGAAGCTTATCGAATTGAAAGAAATAAATGTGTTGACATACGACGGAAATCAATTAGGACATATTTTCAAACGAAATTTTCAGATAATAAGATGTCAGGTTCAACCTTCTGGAAAACTGGAAGCCGTATCTGACTAATGAAGGACACCATAATGGTTGAATTGTGATCTACAGTTGAGTGAAGGTGGTGGAATAATAACTGACAGAAATAAAGTGGCTAAAACCATAAATAACTATTTTATAAATGTTGCAGTAGATATCGGAAAAAAAATCAAACCCGACTGTGGCTATGTTCACCATCCCGGTGTTAAAAAAATTAGAGAACATTTACAACAAATCAAAGTCTTTCCTTCAGGCACACAGACGAAAATGAGGTAGCCAAAATATTACTCACTAAATCCAAAAAAGGCAACTGGCCCAGACAATTTCCACCAAAAGTAATTAAAATCGCTAAACCAGTTATATCGGACACAATTGGATGATCAATAATTCCATTGATAAAATAACTTTTCCAGATGCTATAAAAAGGCAGATGTCATTCCAGTATTTAAAAAAAGATGACCATTTGAGTAAAGAAAATTACAGGCCTATAAGCATTTGGCCTTGCCTATCTAAGGTATATGAGAAGGTTCTGGCCATACAGCTTGGCGAGTACTTCGAACAAAATCTTTGATCAAGCCTCTTCCGCTTTTAGAGCAGGGCATAGCTGCCAAGACACCCTTCTTAGTCTCGTGAAAAATTGCGCTGAGATACCATAAGCATGCAAGGGCTATACGAATGGACCTCAACAAGGCATTTTTGACTGTATGCATTATAAACTATTAGTCGCCAAGCTGGAGGCCTACGGCCTCAGCGGAAATATGGAGATAATGCGATCATATATGAATGGAAGAAAACAGAGACTCAAAATTGGAAATGACACAAGTGAATGGGCTGATATTCTTAAAGGCGTACCCCAGGGTTCTATCCTGGGGCCTATTTTATTCAACATTTTGCTTAGTGACATGCTCATTCATATTGATCAAAAAAGCCGATCTTGTAAACTATGCCGATGACAATATCATTAATGCCATAGTCCTCACAACAGTTGGTTGCACAATCTCTCCAGATTGAATCCAAGGCTGCCATTAATTGGTTTACTTTAAATAAAATGCTGTAAAATCCCCACGTTCTGGAAGAACATCTAAATTACGATATAGGCCTACATATACAGATATGCAAAAAAGCCGGCAACCATTTAAATGCCTTAAAAGAGACTCTCATCATATATCAGAGTCAACAACAGAATGGCAATTTTTCCCTGCTTCATGTTGTGCCATTTTCAGCTCTGTAGCATTGTGTGACATTTTTGTGGATGGGGGACTCTATGAAGATGGAAAACATTTAGGAGAGAGTGTTGCATTTTTAAGGGGACTACACTTCAGATTATGATTCTCTTCTTTGTAAATCCAAAATTTGAAATTGGGGAGGGAAAGGAACATAACGATTCAGACATACAAAATAAAAACAATCTGGCTTCTACCCATTTGAAAGAACTAATAAGATCAATACACAATTTCACCCGCCTTTATTAAAATCGACAAGACATGGTCTAATTTCATATGCTTATATGACCCCTAGGATCTGGAATACGCTACCTCTCAGCAAAACTTCAAGTTATCAAGTTATAAATAAATAAATGGTCAGGCATTAACAGAAGCCAACACAAATGTGAAAACTCTTAGCGACATCGAATGACATAGCTCTAATATTTGTTTTTATCTTGCTATTTTAATCTAGGCCTATGTCAAATCATTTGTATAACATTTATATAACGACGGCCTAGCGTCTTCGATGTTGCTTCAACATAAATGTTATACAAATGTTATACACATGTTTTGTGTTTGCTGGGACCGTCTTTAACAACCAGTTTTACATCACATGACACCTTATGTTGTACAGAATCAGATGCAACTGGTCTGTCTCTGTAGATTGGACTGAGGATATTCTCATTATTTTAATACATTCGCAGTAACAGTCAGTGGCCTGTAATGAGTTGTCCAACCATTTTTGCATAACAAAGCAAAGATATGTGTGATATTTCGCAGATGTGGGAGATAAACTTTCAAGTTTAAATGATGCCATAAATGAGGATTTCTATTTTTTAATCATTTGCATATGCGATGAGAAAATCAAGTTGTCAAGTAACAGACTCTGCGGTTGAAGTTGGGTCTGCAATGCTATATAAAACTAAAAGCTAATTCTGACAACCCTTCACACTCGTGTGTTGTAAACCCTGAGTTCCAGAGATTGCTCAGAAGCAAGCGACTGTACCGTACCTACTTTGCCATGGTTTATTCAACAGCCAAGTATACTTCCCAACCTATAGGATCTCAAGGAGGGCGATACTCCCCCCCTTTATCTTCCTGAGAATGTTAGTTATTACAGTTATTTTGTAGATATACCCAAAACAAAAGAAGATATCTAGACCTACTACTCAAAAGAAGACAACAGGACAGGCAAGAAGACAAGAAGACAACAGGACAGGCATGCCCTTTGTCTGTGATGATCATCCATTCATGTCGTATCACAAATGAGGCCTCAATCTGCTCTGCAGAGCTACTAGCCAATAAAGCGCATGTAGAATATATATGGTAAAGTAGCAGAACTGAACTCATGATCATCACAGATTCGATTTTAACCATTGCATGCTCTTAAAAGTCAAGAGCTCTACAACCCTATTGTATCCAATATCCTAAATATATCTTGAAATTGACCTTTTGACCTAGATGATCACTACCCTGATGACATCGCAAGGCTCTGACAAACTGACCGCCAATGTGAGTAGCTTGGCTTAGCCGGGTAGATGATCACCTCAAATTACCAAAATAAAACCAGAAATTGATTTTCTAGACAAAAACACACGAAAATTTCATTGCATTAGCAGATCAAATCAATATTATTTGGAATGAAATTAGTGTTATCATCAAGACATACAAATATTTGGTCTCAAATTAAAAAAAATAATTTCACCCACTTGAAGTTATGAGTTGCCGCAGCCAGACATTTCTTCAAGTGGATGAAAATAAGATACCTTGCTGGGGAATGTTGAAATAAATAATTTGCCCGTACAAAAAATAGACCACTTGAAATGCAACATCAAAAATTGGAATATCAAGAAAAAATTTATTATATTTTATTGAATAAAGAATGAATCAAATACAGATAGGTATGATTAACATCTACCAAAATATTATCATTATGATCAAAGTCTAGATGTGCATGTCCGTAGGGCACCAATCAATATTACTGATCAGCTTTGAGAATTATCACATAATTACAACTCAAAAATGCACAAATTGTGAGTGCATGACCGTACATAAACTAGTTCAGATTTCCATAATGAGCCCATATGGAAGCTGAGGTAATGTGTGACTTCGACCAGGGGTTGTCGAAGGGACGGGTTATATTTTATAGTGCTGTCAACAGTAGCATCTGTCTAGTTTTTGTGTGGACTGGAGTTTAAATATTTGAAGATGAATGAAGAATACTTATCGAGCATTATTTATTACAAAATATAATAGATGATTACTTTATGCAGATTACTTTATGTGGTCATTATTATCCTGTAGGCTTTAACAAAATTAAGAATCAATATACTACTGCAGAGCAAGCGTGGTGAAGCTAGGGAGTTGAAGTCAGCACCGGGATCTCTATGGGATTCACATTTGCATGGGCGATTCCTCGCACAGTGGATCATACACAGACACATCAACCAAGACACCAGTATTCACAGAAGTTGTTGCGCCTGAACCATTTGAACATGATCCTTCTCTGGTCTCATTTGCTAGGCTCTCCACGGGAAGAAAATTCCACACATCTCCACTGAAATATTCTCTAGCCTGATAACACATAAATACACACAGAACATAAATACACACCTATAGTAATAGTAATAGTGTCACGCACAGGTAAACAGCAACATGCTTACTTGGTAAACAAGCAGTTACTGCAATGTGACTTTGCATGATAATATTTTAATTTAAAATAATCTGTATCTCAAATGAATAACCCAATGTTAACTTACTAAAACGTCACGCATCGCATGAGCCAACCAGAAATGATAACTATGAAAGTTCCCTAATGGTCAGTCGTATCTATGAAAAAGTTATATCACACATTTTGGCCAAAAAAATCAAGACCCAGCTATCTGGAGCTGAGCCGGTATTTTGAAACTGACAGACTTAAATCATTATCGTCTGACATAAGCAAACCCTCCGGGCGAAAGCATGCTTGGGGAAGATGATCACATTTGATTGATCTCGATGGTCAGACATATCGACAAATTACGAAATAGCCACGGTTAACTGACGTGAGAATACTGCGACAGGTATCCGAAATGGAAAGCATTTCCCATGGCTGCTGCAACGCCGAGAAAAAAACAAAACTGTACAAAATAATACCACATTGAAATAAACTCTCATCGGCTGCCATTGAATCAAAATCAATAACATCATTCAATAAGTAAGTCATTGATTAGTCAGGTGGTTGGACCCATTCTGACCTCAGAGATTATATCCCTGCTACCACATGCCGATTTTGCTGTAAGTACGCATGGCGATTAATCTGAAGTATCAACCATTACCACGTGAGATGCAGGTTTTGAATAACCACGGAACTATTTAGATGTTCAACTGGACTGATTATTGACCATTTTTCACTATTTCGTTGAATCTAATAGTTTGCTGCAAATAATACCTATTTACTCAGTTCAGTTATGGATAAATTGAGCCATCATAATTCGCATGCCATTCAGTAATTTTTATTTGCTAGTGTTTTGAACCCAATTGAATTTTTTGTCAGAAAACAATAACATAAACCTTCTCACAGCGCGCGTAGGTAGAAAAGTAATCCCTTGATGTTTTTCTATTGTTCTGTGAATAGAAAACTCATACGTGGCGGAGTAGTGGTCTTTCATATTTGCCATATATATCTTTGAAACAAAAGGGTGTTTATAAGCTTACAGTTGGTATAAGAACAAAACTGCTCGAAATGAGCAGTTTCTGTTAAAACATGGCGCCTGCTTACAGAGATGCAGTCAGGGTTTACCTGAGAGGCATCTAAGTGTGAAGAATGCGTAGGACCATTACCAGGTCCATTCACCTGATGCTTGTTGATAAGGACCGCGAAGATTACTTTTTAAAAGTTAAACAACGTATATCTGCCATTGTCACGTGATGTATTACATATAGATTATCAGTATATACTCACAAAAATATATAATAAGCAATAAATACCACGAGGGATCTTTAGCACACTTAGTCTGAAAAACACCAGCAAATGTTTGCTTACAAACTAATTAACATAACGTCAAATCATTCTAATCTGCATCTTAATGTTTTGTACAATTAACCCTTTAACCGCCAAATTATTCAATTTGAATTTTCACTCACTTAAAGTTGTGTCTCGCTGACGCGATCCACAACTTCAAGTGAATGAAAATTATTCAGATTTGACAAAATGGAGGTCAACTCTTTTCAAATCTTGCTGGTGGATGTCATATTTTATCTTTAACATATTTAAAATGGGGTACTTAATGTGCTAATAAAAAATGAAAACCCGAATATATGCGGCACCGGCGGTTAAAGGGTGAGGATATAAGAGCCTGGCGGAAAATAAGTTAGTGTATTGGGGCAACGCCGCGTGACAAACATCATTAGGACAAGAAAAGGCAATATAAAATTATTAAATACTCATAGTGAGGCCTAGTCGTGTTGCTGTGGTATTGCCGAAATTGTGCTTGGCTGTTTTTTCGGCGAAATAAGTAATCTTATTAACTTGAAAAATTATAAAATTATAATATTAGGTGAGTATAAAAGTAAAGTTAGAAAAGGGTAAAATATAGAAGTAAAGGTAAGTGATACAGATAAATGAGGACGTCCTGTGTCTGTGGAGAGTGTAGGAGAAGTGGCAGAATTATTCATAGAGAGTGTTGTAAATTTACAGATATACGTATGGTCGTTTAATTCCATTAACTATATACGTGTGTGATAAATGGACAATACAGACGGATTACCTTTTCAAGGCTACATGATTCTTCTAAAACATCACTCAGTGATGTAGGTGTCGTATCCATGGGTTGTACAGATTCAGCAGCAGGGGTAAATGGCAACAGATCTGATGTGGTTTCCTGTGGAGGTGTAGATACATTCATTGATTCAGCGTTGATCCGCAAAAACGAAAATAAAATGTGCATAATAAAAGTGTGTTGATTAAAAATAGCAAATACATCAAAATGTACTGGTTAGAATGAACATCACTTTTCGGCCAGAACATTTTTTTAAGTGACGTTAAAAACTGCAGAATCTATTATATACTACATTAAATTATTAGCAAGCCGTATGCGTTTTTAATGGATTGTTGGTATTTAGGCCTAGCAAAACCGTATTACAAATAATGCACCTACGTTTTCTTCAAAAAATTGTGTTATCTCATCCGCATCCAACGCTGGAAGGTCAGTTGGTAACTGCCAGTCTGATTGATCAATTTCTGTATACATATAGATAAACAATGATTAAAGCTCGTTGAGGAGCATTACGCTTGTTTGTCCAATGAATTCTCAACATATTGTCAAGATTGGAATGGCTTAAAGTGCAGGCATATTAATATTTGTGCTTCGTTTCACGCTTGGGGTGTGTTGAGCGAGAGAGTAGGACTGTGTTCCGATGTTTATCTGTCCCTTAAAAGTTTTGCCATAGTGATCGATCTCAGATTGCTTGGAACATTTAATGACAGTGTTGATCCTTAATTGCTTCATGTGTCATCTTATCATCAGTCTACTTATTGCAGTGATTAATTAAAAATCTAGTGACTCTTGACTCCGATTGGGGTAAGCATATTCAATGACATTAGATAAAAGCACACTTTCGCGACTATAATTGTTGTTTATTTCAGCTTGTAGTGATATGACATTCACAGAACATTGTGAGATGATAGCAAGAACTTTTCACATTAGCATAACAATAATAATGGTATGAGGCTTTAGTTGAAGATAATGCAATTATGCACATCAATTTCACAACATAATACTTCTTCGAAACAGTTTTAATGTTGCAATTTATCACTGTCTCTCTTCTCACAGAATAACAGTTGACATAATCCATCACTCCAGCACATAGCTGTGGAGAGTAGCTTAATAATGGTATTTTCTGTTTGGTTTTTATCTTTATTGCCTTAATTTGGAAGGTTTAAATGCCGATTTTTTTTCACAATTATTTCCATTAACTGAACATCTCTCACAATATATTTTACAGAGCACTGTGTAATTTTATTTCATTTTATTTGTATTAGACTTTAAACTATTACGAGCCTAGTTTAAAATCAGATACATACCTGCAGTTGGTACTTCGTTGCTGCAATTTTGGTCACACAAGGAAATGTCAAGGTACTTTTGCAATAAATAACTCCTTTGTTTCTTGCTGTTCCTACATGTAGACAGTGGACAGTTTATATAGTGTCATACAAATATGCACATAATTATTATCACACTGAAAATCTGATTTTAGGTGGCCGGCCATTAGCTTCTAGTACATCATATGATATGCCGTGCGATTCCAAAATGTAGCATACCGTGTTGAGAAAG
Source organism: Flabesymbios commensalis (assembly GCA_964017125.1). Lineage (NCBI taxonomy): Eukaryota > Metazoa > Annelida > Polychaeta > Terebellida > Flabelligeridae > Flabesymbios > Flabesymbios commensalis. The sequence goes on along the minus strand of OZ024902.1, from coordinate 122,635,982 downwards.
CACAATCGCAACATCTACAGTGAGCTCAATAATAGGCACCTATTGCATCGATACAATTACAAATAGAGCAGCACCATTGTGATATGTAAGAAAGATGAAAAGGGTATAATGAAAACGCTGGGCCATATGACATACAAGGAGGTAGCGTTCGTGTCCGAAACAGCGGCTATTTTGATCCGTGCTATTTCTAACAACTCCGAATAGGTTGTAAGGGGAACATGCTTCACAGAATATTGGTACGGAAATTCGCGGGAATGATTAATAATGATTTTTCGTTCAAATGAAAAACACAATTGTGTCATTTGCACCTAACCCTTTCAGTGCGGGAATCGATTTTTAGACGTCATAATCTGACGTCTATGGACATCAGCATCTGACATCTAAATCGATCCCCGCACTGAAAAAGTTTAATATTTATAATGCTGTAGACACATAACATAGATATTCAAATGAAGCGGAATGAGCTAACATTTATGATGCTTTGAAATTTAAAAACCCTTTGGTCTTTTGGTTTATATATAACTATTTCAGGCTTTAAGGGTTAATCTTGAAATGCTAAGTTACCACTTATACTGTACTCATTTTTGGTATGTGCATGGTATACTAATTCTCACACAGTTCTGTGGATAGCATCAACACTCCTAAATGAATCCTCCTTTAACCTTTGTCCGGCTATGCCCGGATATATACGGGGTTAAGGATGTTTTAGATCAATACAAATGTCACCTAATTTTGATATAATTATTTTTAATAGACACTTTGTTGATCAAATAAATTATTTTTAGACATGTCTATTTTTCATAAATAGTGATATTTTCCGTCATTTGAAGCTGGAAATTGCGTTAGCAATTCCAGCTTCAAATGACAAAAAATACAATTGAAGCAATTCAGCAGGACAAGGGTTTATAGATTTTAATTGATGCAAATTATGCTGCATCATACACGACAGTGGTAGTTTTTTATGGGAGGATAATATGGAGATCATACATATACTTAGATGATGCTGGCGTTACTGTTCTTTTAAAATAGGTGTACTCACTCTGTTTTAGTGATAGGTATATAAGCCCTGGATACCACATCAGGTCCAGGTAGACCTATTGTTGACACTTCAGGCAGGCCAGTCTCACCCTTCGCCTGACATAATAGGTCTTTGTCAGACCTATCAATATCACTGTTATGGGGCTGCACATCTTCGTCATCTTTGTCCAGATCAGTTACCACAGTTGAATTGTTGGATAGTGACTTATCTGAAACACCATCAATGATCAGCTTTGGTATAAATGTTGGCGTAGTAAATCTAAGAAATACTCTGTATGGAAATGACTAGATGTCTACAAATAGCTCTCACTCCACATCATAATTCAGAATATTGAGCGGCCAGCACGGTAGTAGGCCTACCACTGGTTTCCTAGAATAACATACACAATTTGATAAGCTACATATTATACTCAACTACATGTAATAGATACACATCGAGTACATTTCATATGGTTTTGAACTAACACATACCATTGCTTGAGATGCTGTATTTAGCTCTGATCATACTTAAAATGTTGTTGTACTCCTCAAATAATTTATCCCAGTTTTCTACTTTTGTTGCTCCAGAGAGTGTGACATTGATTTCATTCACCATGTTTCTTTCTATGTACACCACGAGCTGAATCACTCGTTTAACGTTTGGGGGTGGGCTCTGCTACCGATAAATTAATGTTTCCGCTGTTTAATTGACCTTAACAAATTGTTTTTTTAGCAATCGATCTTAGATTTCGTGAAATATTTAAGGCCGGCAATAATATCTCACTAAAGTTTAATCATGTTGATAGTAACATTTTAGTAATTTACGATGACAATGAAATGTTAAAAGAATGCTGAATTTTAGCTTACACATTTTACAATAAGATAATTACAAATATTCAATTTTAGATGCAAATAAGAAAAACCAAGCTGTTGAACATGTTGAAATAATTGCCTAAATTTATGGCGATATGGCAGTGATATCGCGAGCTTATGTGAACCTACAGTGTATATAACTCATTGTGATATTAATTTGATTTTTTATAGTAACGTTTTAGAAAATTGTGATGACACCGTAGCATGAGACATGGAGACACCGATCTCACGAATAATCGTAATCGTTGTTTTTCTTGTAGCCAGTTTCCTGCGTTGCATTTTGATTGCCAGTGGCAAGTGTCTTATACCTTTAACCTTTGTAGGCTTGCTAGATTAACAGTTTTTAATCCATTTTAAGCTAGAATTAACTTTACTAAGGACACTTTTTCCAAGATGTATCCCTTTAAGCCCTCACGATGCAAAAAAACATCATTTTACATCCCTGAAAACAGACTTAATTTTCCTACAACAAAGAGTTTTAGAACGAAAATTTCATGAAACTAGTTTACCAATTCATAATTTTTAAGCCGCATCAAATGATATTCATCGCCGCGAATTGCTGTCGCAATTCTTAAATTGTAGTGGATGAAGATGACAATGGTAAATTCAGGCTTGAAAAGGTTAAATTAAGTGACGAAAAATAGTTATTTTCTGGTACCCAATTGAATGTATCGATTAATTGATCATCTTACAAAATGTTACCGGCTTGAAGACGTATATAAATATTTAGTATACGACTTAAATATTCTGATAAATACCAGCAGTGGGTGCTTCATTCGTGAAGTTCTGATCACTCCATGAAACGTCAGGGTGTTTTTGCAATATGTTGCTTTCATGGCTCTTGTTGTTCCTATATGTAGAAAATGAAAGAGATTAAGCCAATATGCACTTTATTATTATTATCAGACTAGCAATTATGGTATATTTAGCTAGCTTATGAAGTTTGTGCGATGTCAGAAGGAAGTAACTGTTCATTTTTCAAGTGCGCACTTACCGGGTTTTCGCCTGCTGCTAAGAAAACACCCCATGGCATAGAGAACATCTTAACATTTACTGAGAGCTGAAAGCATCCACTCTGGCATTAACAATAGGGCAGCACCATTATGCTCCACATAGTGGGCGATAAAAAATATCTCTAAAAACACTGGAATATCTGGCGTACAAGAACTGGCAAGATCCAGGAAATATGGCCTGGTATTCAGTCGACAGCAGGGTTGACCAAGAGGGTAATTTGTTCACAATCTTGCTTGTCAAACTAGCCCGGTTGGTTTGACAAGCAAGATTTAGCTCGTGAAAATGTCACGGTTCTTTGGCAGCATCTTTTCACTAGAAAGCTTTTTTTCTCCTTATATGAATTAAGCATACTCACTACAGAAATGAGCCCGAGCTTGATACGCATAATATTTATTTATGATATATAGCAATTATACACATTTGCACGCCCAATGATCATATTACTTAAATATTTAGTGATAATCAGATAATGGAATGTGCGCTATACACACAATAGCAGTTTTTTTATGGGAGGGGGAGGGGAGTGTGGAGACCACACATAGACCTAGCATCCATGTCAAAACTAGATGATACAGTCATTTCTGCATATGTATACTCACTCTGTTTTATTGCTAGGGATATAAGCCCTAGTGGATACCACATCAGGTTTAGGTAGTCCTACTGTCGACACTTCTCGCAGACCAGTCTCGTTCATAGCCTCGCTTAATATGTCTTTGCAACACGTAGGCCTATTATACATCTCACTGTTATCCGGTTTATCATCGTCATTGTCCATCTCGTTTTCTAAAGCAGTTAGGACAGTGGGTATATTTGGTAGCCACTTATCTGAAACAAGATCAAGGATAGCTTGGATATGAATGTTAGTATAATAAATCCAAGAAATACTGAATTATAAACATATTCCCGGTATAGGAAATCAACTCTAAATTTCAATTACACATATGATAAACTGAGATGACTCAAAATAACTCTGGCTTCATAACTAGGATAAGTCAGAGTAATGCGAAGTGTCACTATCATTCTACCATAATTTCAAAAATACACAGACTACATATATACTTATTTCTGCTTTGACCTTTTATGAAGGTCTGAATTTACTATTAAATTCTTCGTTTATTTCAGCTTTTAGTGATATGACATTCACAGAACATAACAATAATAATGGTATGAGGCTTTAGTTTAAGATAATGCAATTATGCACATCAATTTCACAACATAATACTTCTTCGAAACAGTATTAATGTTGCAATTTATCACTGTCTCTCTTCTCACAGAATAACAGTTGACATAATCCATCACTCCAGCACATAGCTGTGGAGAGTAGCTTAATTATAGTATTTTCTGTTTGGTTTTTATCTTTATTGCCTTAATTTGCAAGGTTTAAATGCCGATTTTTTTTCACAATTATTTCCATTAACTGAACATCTCTCACAATATATTTTACACAGCACTGTGTAATTTTATTTTATTTGTATTAGACTTTAAACTATTACGAGCCTAGTTTAAAATCAGATACATACCTGCAGTTGGTACTTCGTTGCTGTAGAGCAGCACCCTTGTGATATGTAAGAAAGATGAAAAGGGTATAATAAAAACGCTGGGCCATATGACATACAAGGAGGTAGCGTTCGTGTCCGAACCGCAGCTATTCTGATCCGTGCTATTTCTAACAACTCCGAATAGTTTGTAAGGGGAGCATGCTTCACAGAATATTGGTACGGAAATTCGCGGGAATGATTAATAATGATTTTTCGTTCAAATGAAAAACACAATTGTGTCATTTGCACCTAACCCTTTCAGTGCGGGAATCGATTTTTAGACGTCATAATCTGACGTCTACGGACATCAGCATCTGACATCTAAATCGATCCCAGCACTGAAAAAGTTTAATATTTATAATGCTGTAGACACATAACATAGATATTCAAATGAAGCGGAATGAGCTAACATTTATGATGCTTTGAAATTTAAAAACCCTTTGGTCTTTTGGTTTATATATAATTATTTCAGGCTTTAAGGGTTAATCTTGAAATGCTAAGTTACCACTTATACTGTACTCATTTTTGGTATGTGCATGGTATACTAATTCTCACACAGTTCTGTGGATAGCATCAACACTCCTAAATGAATCCTCCTTTAACCCTTGTCCGGCTATGCCCGGATATATACGGGGTTAAGGATGTTTTAGATCAATACAAATGTCACCTAATTTTGATATAATTATTTTTAATAGACACTTTGTTGATCAAATAAATTATTTTTAGACATGTCTATTTTTCATAAATAGTGATATTTTCCGTCATTTGAAGCTGGAAATTGCGTTAGCAATTCCAGCTTCAAATGACAAAAAATACAATTGAAGCAATTCAGCAGGACAAGGGTTTATAGATTTTAATTGATGCAAATTATGCTGCATCATACACGACAGTGGTAGTTTTTTATGGGAGGATAATATGGAGATCATACATATACTTAGATGATGCTGGCGTTACTGTTCTTTTAAAATAGGTGTACTCACTCTGTTTTAGTGATAGGTATATAAGCCCTGGATACCACATCAGGTCCAGGTAGATCTATTGTTGACACTTCAGGCAGGCCAGTCTCACCCTTCGCCTGACATAATAGGTCTTTGTCAGACCTATCAATATCACTGTTATGGGGCTGCACATCTTCGTCATCTTTGTCCAGATCAGTTACCACAGTTGAATTGTTGGATAGTGACTTATCTGAAACACCATCAATGATCAGCTTTGGTATAAATGTTGGCGTAGTAAATCTAAGAAATACTCTGTATGGAAATGACTAGAAGTCTACAAATAGCTCTCACTCCACATCATAATTCAGAATATTGAGCGGCCAGCACGGTAGTAGGCCTACCACTGGTTTCCTAGAATAACATACACAATTTGATAAGCTACATATTATACTCAACTACATGTAATAGATACACATCGAGTACATGTCATATGGTTTTGAACTAACACATACCATTGCTTGAGCTGTTGTATTTAGCTCTGATTATATTTAAAATGTTGTTGTACTCCTCAAATAATTTATCCCAGTTTTCTACTTTTGTTGCTTCAGAGAGTCTGAGGCTCTCCATGTGGTTTACGGTTCTCAGGCAGAATTCCGGATCATGCTCATACAGATTAGTCAAAACTGAAAGAAAAAGAAACGCATTTATTTGTTCTAAAGCCTTTAGCTGTTACAGAACAATTATCATCAATCTATCCATCCATGAAGCGTTAATTAGCTCCACAATAGATCATAGTGACCAGGGGTAATATGTGTGAAGCACACAGAGCATTTTATGTGCGCAGAATAAGAACTCACCATTAGCATTTATTATTGTAGTGACAAAGTGATGAGAACATATACCGTGCTGGGATGATCATGTTTTCAACACTATGTCCTCCATTCATTTGGAAATGTGAATCGCTACCGCAACTCTGATATGGAGGTGATATGAAATGCTAGGAATTTAAGATATAAATACTGTTAAAATAAATGTCATGCCATATTGTTTGTGAGAGGATGTAATAACGTTTTCTATTAAACCATAGGAACGCCAAAAAAAAGTAATTTTGTTTTATTTAATACACACAATGAATTTTGCATTTTGTCTACATACACGATGCGATTTCTCTGAGTAATTCCTTCATGCCTGGGTGGTCTTCTGCTTGATCTACACATATATTATGTAACATTGAGGAGAATGACCCTTTGTCTTCAACGAATGGCTGTAGATCTGGTGATGAATATGATGTCAAATCAGGTGCGATCAGACTGTTGTGCGATTGCTCCATCGTGGCCTGACGTGTGTCTATCTGTAAAATGTTGAGAATGTTATTTATTTCAACATATGAAGCGATTGACTGAGTGATTTGAGCACTGTGTTATTTGAATGCATACAACTTTATTTTTAAAATACGATATGTCGTTTCTACGGAAAAAATCAGGCGTATAGGTGGTGATAGCAATAATATAAAACCTGAAGCAATGAAGATTTAGGAATGGGTCTGCCCATACATGCTTACACATGACTCACCGCCACATGCTCTCCGTTACCAAATCTGTCAAGATATTCCGGTTTTAAGTAATAGTATATCTCCATCAAAGTTTCTTGTTTTGGCTTGGAGTGCCCTGAAATATATAAATGTGACATTGATTTCATTCACCATGTTTCTTTCTATGTACACCACGAGCTGGATCACAAAAAAAATATCATGATAGATTATATTTGTTAATGTAGCCTGTGGTAGGTACATGTTCTATATGTTCTGCTTTTCAACTCTGACGACGGCCCTGCCATCATAAAATTGCTATTCTATGTATAAATTATTTGTGAGAGGACGGAATCTAACCTTTACTTCTGTTGCCTGGATCCATGTATGGCACGTCTGGCCTGTATCCCGGTGGTCTTGTAGTCCACATGTCTCGAACTGCAAATGCATATATATAGACATATACAACTACCTTTTTATTGGGTGTTCCTTTTGTTTTGTGTATTTTTAAGCACTATAATTTAGACACTTTTGAAAAAAACTTATATTATAGAATCTTTCAGGTCGTGGATGGAAGTGGTGCCCCCAATTGTTTTTACTCATTCAGTTTTTTTCGATATCAACAATGACGGGAATTATTGGGGATCGTTAAAATACCCAAAAATTATTTTGGGGGTACCTAAAATACTCAATATATATATATATAATATATATCAATCTCAAATCATAAACACACTAACTTCCACAACATGAAATTGTTTCATAAGAAAAATAGCAATGATGATAATGCAACTCACGTTTCTTTCTACCGACACACTTCTCTGCAAAGAATAACAAGGCGACCATGAGAGGTATTACATGTCTTATGTCTTCAATGGTGGGCTTCTTTTTATTGATGATTCCACAAATCACGTGATGACTTTTATCCAAATCCACCATGGGCTCTGTTTTTAAACAATAATAAAAGGCAGACAGGCAGGCACCAGTATTTTGCATTATCGTCAATTTACCACGTTGCAACAGCCGCTGCATACATACCGCTGGTTCCCTGTTTGGATGCCGATTGGTGATGATATGCATACATACCGCTGATGGATATTCACTGCCCAGTAAACACAAGCTTGTGTGTGGGCTGTTCAATTTGCGACCCCTACAAATTTATTCAAAATATTTTGCACAATTTGAGATCTGAAAAACCTACATTTTACAATCAATCATCGCGTTTATGATTATAACATGAAACCAACAGAGGGGTCAACTTCTTGTGCTCACTGGGCAGCGAATACCAATCGGTATCCAAACCTGGAACCAGCGGTATGTATGCAGAGACAGTTGTAATGTCACCTGTTTACATTATAAGACAATAATGTTTGTGGATGTCCCCAGACGAAACAAAGATTGGTGTCACAACACTTGACACCAGTGTTTTCAATATATTCATATTAATCATGCAGTATTTGGTGTAACCAACTGATATATTTTGTTTCTTAATGATCGTGTCTTCCAACTTTTCGTGCCAACAGTAATACATACTTTTATTTTGATAATATGTAAACATGAGTATTACAACCAATTAAACACATTTCCGAAATTAAACCCGTAGTTCTTCAGGATGAAAATAAAATATATTGTCAATTTGAGCACACTGGGCAGCTTTTTTCTCGAGACATTTAAAAGCAATGACACATTTTAGTCTGTGATCGGATTATTTGAAATTTGCTTCTCAATAATGATTATATATATTATTTACATGTAGATAACTTTGAAACTCTGAAAATACTAAAAAACTAACGGGCAAATGCGAAAGGGGGGGGGGCATTAGCAAATTATGAGACTAGAGTTCAAATATGAGGTTATACGAAAGATCAATGTCAGATTGTGACACTCACATTTTATATGGGAACAACATTTCAGATTATACTACCTTGAAACTATCCCCGGGTAGATACTGGAATCTCCATAATCTACCCCGGCGTAAATCATAGATTATACCCCGGAGTAGATTATTGGCGGCCAGCAGAATCTACCCCTCCCTCCCAGGATCTATTTATTTTTTTCATGATTATATAAGGTGTCTTCGGCTTCCAGAATATACCCCCCTCCGCTTATTTTCCACACCAATATGCGACGCTCACGAAATCTATCCCTGCTTCTCAGAATATACCCCCTTTCCAAAAACTATATGCAACCCTACCAGAATCAAACCTTCCCTTCCAGAATCTATCCCTGCTTCCCAGAATATACCCCCTTTCCAAAAACTATATGCAACCCTACCAGAATCAAACCTTCCCTTACAGAATATACCCCCTTTTCCACAACAGTATGCAGCGCTGACAGAATCCACCCCACCTTCTCAAAATATACCCTCTCCCCCCCTATTTCAACAACCATAACTGACGTTCCTAGAATGAAAAAAGGTTCTTACTGTTTTTTCTGCCTTTTCCTTTTGGTTTTGGGATACTGTGTTCTCTGTCGTCCGTTTGATCTGCTGTCTGGATAACATAACAAATCAGTTACGACCTGTCAACCGCACTCTCATCATACCCTCAAGGGTCTGACTTTCGTCACCCCTTCAAGGACAGGGTTTCCCCCAAAGCATCAAAGCATCATGGTACCATGATGCTTTAAATTTTTACCCTGATGCTTCAGTAATTCCCATGATGCTTTTCCAAATGCCATGATGCTTCAGTAAAATCATTAAATGCTCTCCCCAAACTGCCATATTATCAAATGCTTATTTTTTATTTTTTCAGACCTACAAATTAGCTTTATAAGTTACTAGAAGGTATATATAAAGAAGTCTTTGCCTCCGGACCCCAGACTACGCGCAGCGCGCTGAACCCAAAACGCCAGTTACCATGATGCTTTCTCATTTTTCTGGGGGAAACCCTGAAGGGCATGCCTTTCCATGCTTCCAACCTAGTACACTGACTGAGGAGAAGTATAGCCTGATTTATAAAAAAGGAAAACTATCCTACTAATTGATATAACTTATACCTCATGTAATGTTTTTATTAATGTAGTCAGATCCTGACTTGAGTCGGATCAGGTACCAGTGGGGTTGTCCAGTGGGGCTTTCCCCAATCTACTTCTCACCAAGAGATCACATACATTTTATCCCGTTTTAGTTAGTTAGTTAGTTAGTTAGTTAGTTAGTTAGTTAGTTAGTTAGTTAGTTAGTTAGTTAGTTAGATCAATCAATCAATCAATCAATCAATCAATCGATATTCGGATGACACCCTGACAACTGATTAGATATGGACATGAATAAAGATCAATGAATCGGCTCTACTGGTTGTCTAATTATTTGTGAGGAGAAGTTCCGCTAAGCTACAAAACATTAAACATGTTAAAGTGACAGTGGCATCCGCCCACATGTTATTCCTTATCCTATCAGTGATTGATCTGGCATGGGTGCCGGCGGTTACCCATCCATGGCGCAAAAAATATTGTTGTCAGTGTTGGCTGGTCTACTATCCTTAGCATGGCGATATGGAGTTAGGTACCAAATTTATAGATCTACTACTCATATTGTATCGCGTTCAGGAAGAACAGGCTACGTTCTATCGAATGATGTGTCATTTATCGTTCAAGCCTCATCCGCGAAGACTCAATCATGTAAATTACGTCTATATATTCCATGGTAGAATGTACCAAAGAACAAAGCTGCAAGTGTGACAGCAAGTGTGACAGCTTAATTATTGCAGTCCCAGACTAATTGTCCGACACAGCTATCTATCAATTGATGCAGATTTTGCCCTCTCAACGAGAAGCACAGAAAATGTAGTATGTCCAAGTAACAAAGTGATTGAATCATGCAAATTCCTAGCCACTAGATCTGGCTGAGCCATGGTACAGACACACGTACAATGTCTAGCAAATTCAGAGTAGAGTTGTTAAATCGCAAATTTGGTTCAAAATGAAACAAAAATACAAGGATATATGGATATAACCGCTGAGAGGGGTATGAGATAAGACAAAAGGCTTGTTTTATAATACTTGTTACTTACGCTACATGATGTGTAGCTGGATGCTGGACTCTGTGGGAATGATGTCGAAGGCCGTGGAGAGTCCGATGGAAGGTAAACTGGCTTGACCATCTTCTATTGTAGCTTGCACTGAGTTAATAGCTTCAATCAATCAAAATGATAGAAAAAATGAATGAAACAGATATAAACACTGAATTTTCAACTATTTTTTTATGATAGGTTAGACTTCAGGTAAGAGTCTAGGGTCAAGTTAATCAGAAACTATGCAAACGATTTATATATTATCAGATCTAGTCCCTCGAAAAACAGTTTGAACCTAAATCAAAATGCATAGAATTATAAAACTATGTTAACCCTTTGACCGCCAAATTATTATAAGTTGTGTCTCGCTGACGCGATCCACAACTTCAAGTGTGTGAAAATTGTTCAGATTTGAAAAAATGGAGGTCATTTGTTTTCAAATCTTGCTGATTGATGTCACATTTTATCTTTAAGGTGGTACTTAATGTGCTAATAAAAAATGAAAACCCGAATATATGCGACACGGGCGGTTAAAGGGTTAATAAGCTATATATACCACTGTAGGTAGCATCTGGGTAACATACTCAAATCACTTATCGTCGCCTCAGATGGTAGTGTGTCGTCCAGGTCTGCACTTTATGTACCTGAGCTGTCCACAATCAAAAACACCTGCATACACATAAATATATATGTTATATATGCAATATTCCATTGAAAAATGGCTAAATGTTTTATAAAATTTGATCACACTGTTCTGTTCTGCAAATTTTGTCAGATATGAAAGGTTTTATTGACCGTTTACATGTCACCTTTGATATATTGGTCTTTTTTCTATATATTATATGTTTTTATGCGGCGCGAATCGGTTATACGTTTCCGTGGTCATTATCCCATGCATTTGAACAGTTTGGGTCACTGCAAGGACATATATTGGCCACAACGGAACCCAAACCCGGTATACTGCCGCGACATAGACATTCAACATGAACACAATAATTGTGTTAATAGGGAATCACATTGCAATGTCAAATGTGGAATGACATCAAGATACATAATTTTTTTTTTATAAATCGAAATGATAAATGCAAATTTACTTTAAATAGATAAATCTAACTCGTTTGGCTTATTACTGACATATCTAGAACATCATTGCTAGATCTATAATTCCACTCTGCGATGGATATAAGTTGTATCATGTTCATTCTCAGAATTGCTTTTTGATATTGTTGTGAGGTAAACAAATATCAACATAGTAATAATAATAATAATAATAATAATAATAATAATAATAATAATAATAATAATAATAATAATAATAATAATAATAATGATAATAATAAGAAGAAGAAGAAGAAGAAGAAGAAGAAGAAGAAAAAGAAGAAGAAGAAGAATTATATTAATTATAATAATAATTATAATAATAATTATAATAATAATAACATAATAAACTTCTACAGCGCCTAAATCCTCGGTGAACCTGGCTCAGAGACGCAACAAACATAATCGTAATCTGACTCATAGTTCCAAAACCGTTTGCGTTTGTCGTCTTGGTCAACCGGACCACCGAGGATTTAATTTGGAAAAACCTGACCAAAAAAAATAATATTTTCTGCCTACCGCGGTTCTGACCCGTGGAACATTCAGCTGATCTAGATCACTGGAACGAATTAAGTGTCCGTACCTTTCACGATGGCTGAAGCATGTTTTGAATATATACTGGTTGTCCACTGGTCAGAGCCTGGTAGGTCAAGGGACACAATTTAAATTTGATCCTGTAACGAACAGGTAACCAGTGCAAAGATTTTAGAAGAGGAGTTATGTGACAAACACGAGGAGACTTTGTCACAACCCACGCCAAACAGTTTTGTACACCCTGCAGCTCTGGTATCTCCCTTTTAGTGACGATGAACAGGACAGAGTTAGAATAGTCCAGTTTCTATCTATCAACGAAGTTACAATTGTTGCAGCAACAGATGGTGTAAAAAGCGCCTTATTACATGCATGTCACGTATCAAGCGCGAGATATACCAGATTATGACTCCTAAAATTTAAAGCATTGTCAAAGACTATGCCAATACTTCTAGCAGGTGGAGAAGGAGTTACTTCCTGTGCCAACAATCTTGTTGGAAAACATTTCGAAAAGTTTTCACGCTGCACCTTAGATTCAATTAATAAAAAATCGATCTTATCGGAGTTCAGTTTTAATTTCTGGATTTTTCAGCGAAGGTGATACATATATCTTAAAATGCTGTCTTAAACTTTACTTTATATCCAATTAATAAAAATCCGGTCTTATCAGAGTTTAGGTATAATTTCAGGAATTTTCAGCGAAAAAGATCCATATATCTTGAAATGCTGTTTTAAAATGAAAGTTACTGTCATCTTAAAATAGAAGTTATCGTTTTCATCAATGAATTATACATGGAGTTACCGTTTTTCACTGTGAGAGTTACCGTCTCTCGCATCAATATTTTACGCTACTCTTACTCTTAAACCTAATACACGAATGATTCCAGCTATATACTAAAATAATCTTAACTTGTTGATGATTAACACTGATAAACATTTTTACGATTCGGCCCAGCGTCCAGGAAGGTGGAATAACATGAAAACAACATTTGACTAACGTGTTTGTAACATTTACACTGTCCCCATTCAAACACTGCCGCGTTACGCTGAAAATGCTGCCCGAGCGGCAGTTTCGTTTAAATGAAACAAGTAATCATTTCATACAGGGGGAGGGTGGTGGAAGGGGTCGGAGAAGGCCACTTGCAGTCGGCATGAATCAGCACAGTGTACGTGTTTGTATGGTGCCCGGATAGGGCCATCTCGCACTTTCGCTATTTAAAATATCGCTCTTTTCGCATCGCCCTTTCGCAGTTTCGCATCGCCCTTTCGTTGTTTCGTAGTCGCGTACTTTCGTTGTTTTGCATCGCTCTTTCGCAGTTATGCATCGCCCTTTCGTTGTTTCGTACATTCGTTGTTTCATACTTGCATTCATTGTCAGTTTCGCACTTTCGTTGTTTCGTACTTTCGTTGTTTCGTAGTTTCGTGCTTTCGTTCTTTCGAAATTTCGCACTTTCGTACTTTTGTTGTTTCGTACATTTGTTGTTTCATACTTTTGTTGTTTCGCACTTTCGTTGTTTCATACTTTCGTTGTTTCATGCTTTCGTTGTTTCATACTTTCGTTGTTTGGTACTTTCGTTGCTTGGTACTTTCGTACTTTCGTTTGTTTGCACTTTCTTTGTTTCGTACTTTCCTTGTTTCGCACTTTCGTTGTTTCGTAGTTTCGTACTTCCGATGTTTCTTCCATCGGTTGTTTCGCAGTTTCGTATTTTTGCTCTTTCGTTGTTTCGTACTTTCGTTGTTTCGTACTTTCTTTCTTTCACAGTTTTGTACTTTCGTTGTTTCATGTTTTTATTGTTTCGCACTCCCGTTGTTTGTACTTTTGTTGTTTCGTACTTTCGTTGTCTTCCGGTTTCGTTGTTTCGTACTTTCGTTGTTTCTCTCTTTCGTTCTTTTGTACTTTAGTTGTTTCGCACTTTCGTTGTTTCATACTGTCGTTGTTTCGAACTTTTATGGTCTCGTTGTGATGGACGGCAGCGTTGATCTTTTCACCAGAGCTCCCGCGTGATGGACGGCAGCGTTGACCTTAATGGCTCCGGTCTGATGGGCGGCAGCGTTAACCTCAAATTTCCGGCTTGATGGACGACAGCACTAACATCAAGTGTCTCCGGCGTGATAGTGTAACACTAGCCATCCTAATACTTTGGTGAGCAAATAAATTAATTATTTAACAAGAGGCCTGAAGTCCTATATCATCCCCCGCTATAAATTAGGTTAGAGTTTTTGCGGTCACAAATATTTAAAAAGTTGACTTGTGGTGGCCATTTTAAATTCCAGTAAAATCACCTGCACATTGCCAGATGGTGGGTGATGTGATTGTAAAATGTGAATTATTTTGGACTTCAATTTTTTAGTTTTTGCGCCTACAAAAATTATCAAGTTTATCCGCAGTGGCCATTTTGAATTTCAGTACAACCTTTAAAAATCACCTGCACATCTCCATATGGTGGGGAATGTGCTAGTAAAATTTGAATAATTTCTGACTTAAGTTTTAGAGCCCACAAAAAAATTTAAGTTGATCCATAGCGGCCATTTTGAATTTTATCAAAATCTTAAAAAAATCACCTGCACATCCCCATATTCTGGGGAATATGTTTGTGGAATTTGAATTTTGAATTTCTGACGTTAAGTTTTTGAGCCCACAAAAAATGTTGGCGTTGACCTCTGGCGGCCATTTTGAATTTTAGTAGCATCTTTAAAAAATCACTTGCACATCCCAATGTTGTTAGAAATGTGATGTTGAAATTGCAAAAAAATTGACCAAACTAATTTATTTTTGAGTTTTTGCGCCAACCGAAAAATTCCAAGTTGATCTGTGGCAGCAATTTGGAATTTCACTAAAACCTTGAAAAAGTCATCTGCACATCTCCATATGGTGGGGAATGTGATACAAAAATTTGAATAATTGCTGACATTAGGTTTTTGCGCCCACAAAAATGTTTGGAGTTGACCTCTGGTGGCCATTTTGAATTTTGGTAGCATTTTTGAAAAATTACTTGCACATCCCCATGCTGCTAGGTATGTCATGTTGAAATTTCGAAAAAAATTGCCCAGTAGTTTTTGAGTTTTTGCGCCCACAAGGAAACGAGACGCCGGCCGCTGGACGCCGGACAGAATCCTGGCGCGACTAAAATCTCCCTTCCCCTACGGGCGGGGGATAAAAAGTCATTCGTGCCCTGGTGAAGAGGTTGACGTGATGGACGGCAGCGTTAACCACCAGGTATCCGGCGTGATGGACGTCAGCGCTAACCAGGGCTCCGGTGTGACCTCTTCTCCAGGGCTTCGGCGTGATGGCATCGTAAACCTTTTCACCAGGGCTCCGATGTGATGGACGGTAGCGTTAACCACAAGGGATCCGGCGTGATTGATGACAGCGTTAACCTCTTCACCAAGGCTCCGGCGTGGTGTACCGCAGCGTTGACCACCAGGGCTCCAGCGTGATAGATCGTATCGTTAACTTCTCCACAAGGGCATTGATTTTTAAATTTATTTATTACGAAACACCGAAAGTGCGAAAAAAAACGAAAGTACGAAACAACAAAAGTACAAAACAAGGTAGGTACGAAACAACAAAAGTACGAAACAACGAAAGTGCGAAACAACAAAAGTACAAAACAACGAAAGTACGGAACAACAAAAGTACGAAACAACGAAGGTATAAAACAACGAAAATGTGAAACAACGAAAGTGCGAAACAACGAGAGTGCGAAACAACGAAAGTACCAAACAACAAAAGTACTAAACAACGAGAGTGTGAAACAACGAAAACATAAAACAACGAAAATACGAAACTGAGAAAGAACGAAGGTATGAAACAACAAAAGTACGAAACAACGGGGGGGGGCTGGTACCTGGCGTTCGAGGGGGAGAGTGGGGCACACGCATAGCGGCGAATGGCGGGTCAACATGATCAATGGTCATGCATGTATGATAGTCCATGGGCTAGAATTGGTCACTGTGCACCCCCCCCCCCCTCCACTACTCATCCACACCAACTTTTTATGTCTAAAACATCAAATGAGATGTTACCAGTAAAAATTAGGGATGAACTATATATTTTGACCGCTTATATGGGGTACCCCCAAACCTGTCTAAAATTAGGGGGTAGGGCTACGCAAACGTCTGTCGTTAGTGTTCTCGTTTACCAATCTACACATGCAATATACCATATAAAAGACAACAAAATTCCCGTTCTACTGATGTACTGTATGATGCAGTGGATTAAACAGTTATCTATACACGTACGTTGAATCATTTTTTTAATTACAAATAATCGAAGTCGACAACAAAACAACCTAGTCAACATGGTCAATAGTAACGACGTAATAAAACATTATTATTGGCCATTTATTTTTGACCTATGTTTTATGAACCCAGATGTCATGAATGTGTGTATGCGTAAAACTAAGAGGTTTCTAGATGAGCACATGACATATATATTTTTAAATGAAAGGATATTGCAGCCGTCTTTGAAAATGTGTGTATTTATCTGAAATAGGAAACATTGAACGCTCTGCATTTAAGTTTATATTTTTTTCCCGCTTATTTTTACATAATTTATGTGTGCTGAATTCAAATCTGTTGGATAACATTCTATATTTGGTGTCCTTCATCTTCAAATAAACAATGCAAAAAAAGGCCGCGAAAACCACATCTTTTCTATATTTTTGTTACACATTATTGCACAATTTCTGGTTTCTGCATGATTTGGAGTTGATAAATTTATGTCTGATGTTTTTCGATCAAAATGATCTATATTTGACCTTCAAATTCAAAATGGTTACCGCCAACACACACATAAAAGCGTTTTTTATGCACGTGAACTATAATATCATAAACAACATTTGTTTAATGGAAATCTAAAAAATAGACTACGTAATACAGCAGATTATGTTAAAAGGCATTCGAAACTGTGTTTAAGTACAGTATATTGTAACATGCTTTGGTCTGCTTAGTATTTAGAATGACGTCATTATTTTAATAGTAAATATGTAAAATGACGCCCATCTTGAATTTTACGATAAACTATAGGTCAGACGAAAAACAATAAACATCAGAAATGCTTGTTTCGGCTCCTAAAGTTACACAAAATTGAGCAATTCCGAGCCACAAATAAAACAAAAAAGGTTAATTTACATTTTGATAGCCATTTTGTTTCTTGTTCATATAAAGGCGAATTTCGCGGTCATTTTCCCAAAAATACGTCATATTATCGTCAACATGTTTTGCAGTATACTTATAGTAACAGTAAGTACATAAACAAGAGCACACTCGACAAAAGCCAGCCGCTATTATTGAACTTAAAAGTTATTGCGCCCACAAAATCAATTATTGACGTAAAATGCGAAAAATCACAATAAATCGGCTATTTTGAATTTTTTTCAGCCGTTATTGAACTTGTCCGAGTACCGCTTATTAGTAACATGCATAACAAATTTGAGCTGAATAAATGAAAAACTGTTCATGTTATTGCGCCAAAAGGTCAAATTATTATTGTAAAATCGCAATAAATCAGCCATTATTGAACTTGTCCGAGAACTGGTCATTAGTAACATGCATAACAAATTTGGGGAGGATACATGAAAAACTTTCCAAGTTATCGCGCTCACAAGTAAATGTTAACGCCGTCGCCGGAGCCGCCGCCGCCGAACTTCAATTGCAATAGCCCACCTTTTTAAATTAAAATTAAAAGGCGGGCTAAAAACGAAGTCTTGGATTTAAAGATCAAATGAAGGTTATTTCTTTCCAAAGACACAAGAAATAAATTATCAATCACAAATGCCGCAGAAACCATAAATTATTGAGCGTTTATGTGCGACAAATTATAGAAAATATGGGGTTTTCTTAACATTTTGGTGGCAATTTTTTGTTTTGCTAATTTGAAAGTAGGTCACCAAATATAGAATATCATCCAACATATTCGAATCCAGCACACGCAAATTATGTAAAAACAAGTGGATACAAAAGTATAGCCTAAAATCCTGAGCAAAGTTCCATGTTTCAGATTTCAGCCTAGGCTAAATAGATTTTTTCCATGATAGGCTGCAAAAAAATTCCATTAAAAAATATACATGTATGATATTTATAGATATAAATAACACACATTTTTGAGCATCCACATATCTGTAGGCGGGGGGCCAGATAGGCCTACCATGCACCCCCCTCAGGATCCACCGAAACTATTTCATTTGGCATCTTAGGCATATAGTCAAAGGATTTAGGAATGTTCCCAGAAAAAATAGTGGCACCAACACAGTTTTCTAAAAACATATAAAATATCGCCAATTTTTCTAATATTTTTCTCGGTAAACTGGATTTTAGCGTGTATCTCACTCTATCACAATGTTGGGACACTTAAATGAAATACTGATGGATTTAGACTATTTTGTGCATTAGGCCATATATCCATGGAGACAAAATAGTAAAAGTTAATATAATTTTACTATATTATCCTACCTTGGGGAGCTATTTTAGATTGCGTTAATATTTCAAAAATACATTTTTTCAATTTTTTTAAAATTTCACATTTTTCGCAAATAGTTTTTGACAAGATATTATTTTATGTGCGAAAGTCTTTATGAGCGGTATCATTCGGTTCAGAGACATCCCTCAGTCCAATTTAGGTTATTAATGCTTGATTTTTCGAGTAATAATCATGATATGGTCAATTTCAAAATGGCTGCCATAAAAACAATGAATTTTCCTGAAATACATCATTCAATATGGTTTGCATTGTAATTATCTCACAAACACGGTTTTGGCGTTTAATCTTACATTTTAATGTTCTTTTAGGTATTTTGAAGTAATATAATATAATATTTACGATGTAATCCAAGATTGCGATGTAATCGCAATTTTTTGCAAATATTTTATGAGCTCAGGTCTATTCTGTAGAAAAACTTTCATTAGCAGTATCAATTGGTTCAGGGACCAACATTGAGTCAAAATCAATGAAGTAATGCTTGATTTGTGGAGTAATTAATCAATATGTCCGATTTCAAAATGGACGCAGTGTAATTGTAATTTTTCCTTAAAATGCATTACGCCTATTGACATGTATACGTTTTTACGAGTTGCCTTATAGTCATCTGTTTTGTTGTCTAATCTCACATTTTAATGCCCAATGAAACCAATAAAAGTTAAAAAATAATATTTCAAAACGAATCCAATATGGCCGCTGCAAAACTTTTGTAATTACTTTATGACACCACGTACAGTTTTGTACTTTTATGAGCGGTATAATTTGATTCGGAGACATCCCGCATCTATCAAAATCAGGTTATAATACTAATGCTTGATTTTTCGTAAATGGCCGCCGTGAAATCAAATAATTATCCCGAATTGCATAATTGAACATGGTTTGCATGATAGTCATCTCGAAAAATGCAGTTTATGTGTCTGATCTCACAATTTAATGTTCAATGAAATTCATTGGAAATATTTCAAGTCATTGTACGACGAATTCCAAGATGGTGGACGCAAAATTAAACATACCGGAAACCCTGTAGTCACTTATTTGTAATATACTAATTTGCTATGAAATGTTTCATGGGTTAGAATTGATCCTTTATTTTTTTCCATGTCCTGAAATTATAGAGCTATATGTTGTATTACTCTGTCACATACTCTAGTCAGATATTAAAGACCTGACATTATAGTGTCCCATTCCATCATTGTAGGCCATTGTTACAATGACAATGTTTTATTCTACAAAATCGTATGTCAAATTTTGATGATGTCATGCCTTAGCAATCTTTTGTAATATTATGGACCTATAAAATTGTGTCTCAAAATCATCTTGATACCATAGTATTTTATAATGGCATAAGGTATCATCCCGACATAGTAACATTATAATAGTCATGTCATATCGTGATACAGTCTATATATCTGTGAGGTTTATTCATGCATTATTTCAAAGGCAAGATACATTGGACATCTCAGAACATTTATATGCTCACACCAATTGGTGTAAGCATATAAATGTTCTGAGATGTCCAATTAGCTTTGTTGATACGATGGCAAGATGCCCTGATTGACCAGATGCTATTTAATTATGTGACAATGACGAAATATGGTATTCAATGTCATGCTATAATAATATAATTGCAGAATAATCATGGCCCTAAATGTCTGGATATAACAATAGAATGAATCTGTCAATATATGATATTATATTAATATCAGCATATACGTTCCACTTTGATGTCTGGATGAGATTATAGTGTCTGGAGATGGCATTACAAGGGCATGGCATTCCTTTATAATAGTTAAATATGAAGAGATGTATGGCATATTGTGGAGCTAAATGTTATATATCATAGTGAGAAATTATCACGTGGTAATGTAATGATTAGCCATTATATTGGTAATATATGTCTGGATATGAATGATATTGGTATAACATAGCTGTCGCATGATTTGATATTACAAAGATATCGACATATGACAATATAATGGTAGACATATAAATAATAGTTTAATGACGTAATATGGCAAATTATAATATTAAGATGGCGTTAGAGTATGAGAACATGTCATAATATTTACACCATATTATGATGAGATTTTAATGCTGATCGAGGATACTTTAATGGTAAGATATGTTTTTATTGTAGGGATGTGATATTAGTATTCGAGAATTGATTGGAGTGTGTTTCTTATATATTAATTATATATATTATACAGTGTTATGATTGCGCATTTAAAAAAATATATCAATCGGATTTTATTTAGGCATTCTTTGATCATTTTCAGTGATATTTTGAAATGCAAATTACTGTTCCATGCAGTGCAGTTTATCCTAAAAATATTTCTGAAGCAAACAACACCTTTGTTATTTAGAAATGAGTTTTATTTAAATACATATTTTAATAATTTCTCACCGTTTAAAAGGTGGCATTATACATGTGGCTTTCTATTAAAAATCAGAAACAAACATAAACCTGTTCGTTGTGTATTAATGACATTGCACGTGTGGAATACACCTATCTGAACACGTATTTATAAGGAAAGGTCAATAATCATGATTATAGATCATATAACCTCTCACAACATTTAAATGGTGCATATATTGATAGTTTTGTAAGCAAAAGCAAACTTCAAATCTGGCTCGCTGCTTAAAACCTGTTACGTGAATTGTTACATGAAATTAACCTTTCAAAATCAATTCACCAATAATCGTCTGGTTAGGGTCTTAATGATAAGAAAATTAAAAACATTACAATCATTACAATCCAGCTTTAGTTTACTTGAACTTTAGCAGTTATTTGTGAAGTGCAAATGTATCTCATCGTATTGTTAATGTCTGGTCATAAAAGTAACATATTTTATGATTAGTCGCGGTTAGCATGGTTAGTTTAAATGTGTTTACTGCATGTCACTTTTTTTGGAACA
Organism: Flabesymbios commensalis; assembly: GCA_964017125.1. Lineage (NCBI taxonomy): Eukaryota > Metazoa > Annelida > Polychaeta > Terebellida > Flabelligeridae > Flabesymbios > Flabesymbios commensalis. The sequence goes on along the minus strand of OZ024902.1, from coordinate 122,614,042 downwards.
AGTCCAAATCGTCTCTTTGTACCCCACAGATCAGACAAAATAGGTCTCTGTAAATCCTGAGGGTGTGCATGTGGGAGGGGGGCTATGCTGGCCCCAGACTAGTGGCTGAAAAATGGTGAACCAATCTGGTGAAAAACTGAAAAGATTCTCCATAAGAGTCTTTTAGAATTATTAGATAGTGATAGTAGCATGTGTAGTGATAGAGATGGTAATAACGGTGATGATGAGGATTGTGATAGTGGTGAAAGTTTTTCAGATGAATTTATATCATTTCCTGTTGTCACTGCTTCAATAATGGTCATTTATGAATACCGACAAACTGGAGATAATTAAATTACATTTACCTTTAAATGCAGTTTACGTTTACTTGACAAATCTTCAAAAACAGTATTGTATTATTCTTTATTGGGAAGACTTTACTTGATGTCGACCAGAAATGAGCTTTATTCAAATAAATGTTTTATTGGTATACCAGCAATTAAAGGGTGCCATTATAGCTACAGGGTGTTTAATTAACCTACATACCTACGGCTGTTTACCAGGATATCGGCCATGAAAAAATGTACAATCAAACACTTTAAAGTTAATATGAATCCAGAACCTCCTGAAAATGACAATGTTGCGTGTGCGTAGTCGTGCAAAACACAGGCCTGAATAATTTAAAGCTCCGAGGGTTTTAACTGACTTTTAAAAAACACATCCGACCATAATGAGGATCACTTATAATCAACGGCTCGGTCACACATGACTGATTATATCACCATTACATAGGACTACCATGCTGATTGATGTGTACTTGATCAACAAAACGCTCCATTCCCGGCTTAGAATGTAGTGGTCGGACAAAGCAAATAATGTTGTGGTGTGTTTCGCAGTATTGATAGTGCATATAGTGTGCAATTCTGTGAAACGCAGTGACGTCACTCGGTGAAAACAAGGTTATATAAGAACCCTCCCCCATACTTCATTGTATTAGCCAGCTCGGTGAAAACAAAGGAGGTCGAGGACATTGAGTTTCGCAGATGTGTCGACATGTAAACACTGTACAGCCAGAAGCCATGGTTATATGCCTACATCATCTCTATAACCAGCTCTTTTGTTGTTGCTGTTGGTGTTGTTGTCAAAGTCGTCGTTTTTTTAATGGACAGCAGCTGTATATGCTGCTGAATTGTTGGGCCCGGCTGGAGGCCAGGAGCCTATTAGGTTTATTGCAATAATTTTTGTGTCCTAATTTGCGGAAAGAGGGGTGCCGTGGGCGTTTTTAAAAAGTGTTAAGAAAAAATATATTCATGATTATATTCGTGATTGAAAGCTTAAAGGGATAAGGTTGAAATAATGTTGTCCAAGAGTCACAGACGGTGGCCCAGCATTACATCAGCATAGGGCCAATGTATCGCACTTGCTCGATGTTTTGCCGCCCACATCAAACTGATTAGTACGGAGCTTTCAAAGGGATATATGAAAAATAAAAATATTTCGAGTCTGTGGCCACAGATTCGAATCTGTGAAAACAGATTTAAACCTGTGGCCACAGATTCAAAGTGATGATCTGTTCCCACAGATTGGCAACTGTGGGAACAAATTTGAATCTGTGGGAACAGATTGCAATCTGTGGCCACAGATTCGAATCTGTGGGAACAGATTCGAATCTGTGGGAACGGATTGCAATCTGTGGCCACAGATTCGAATCTGTGGGAGCGGATTGCGATCTGTGGCCACAGATTCGAATATGTGGGAACAGATTCGAATCTGTGGGAACGGATTGCAATCTGTGGCCACAAATTCGAATCTGTGGGAACGGATTGCGATCTGTGGCCACAGATTCGAATCTGTGGGAACGGATTCTAATCTGTGTGAACAAATTGCAATCTGTGGCCACAGATTCAAACTAATCTACATGTCCTGTGACTTTTGACCTATAAAAATACGATTGCAATCCGTTCCCACAGATTGCAACCCCTTCCCACAAATTGCAATTCGTTCCCACGGATGCAAATCTGTTCCCACATATTCGAATCTGTTGCCACAGATTCGAAATATTTTTTATTTTTCAGATGTCCCTTTAAAAGCACTGTAGATTTGTGATACATTAACATGATTAAGAATAGATATACAAGCTCGAATAGAGTACTGGTAGTTATAATCAGCATGATCACCGATAATTAAACAGATAAACGGCCGATAAAATGGCAGAATTTCTGGAGGGATTTCCAATCCTGCTCCCTGTCTGAAATACAGTGCCAAACAGGCATGACCTATAATCATATATGAATAATTAATTCGATGCTGTGTGTTATAGGCCTATTTATTTTTTAATAATCACCACAAATGTATTTTTTTTACGTGAATTTTTTATGAGTTTTTTATGTGAATTACAATGTATTTTTTATACAGGCTATACACATGATACAGGCTTATCCACTTTTTGCCATTAGGCCTAGATAAATAGGTAACACTCGCTCTGCTATGCTATGGTTACCAGGTTACAGTGACTAAATTATGTCCCCAATAAATTACCATTTCGATAGATAGATGCCCGTATTATCTTGTAACATGCATGTAAAAATGTGTTGATATCACCAACATGCCTCAGTTGGCTGGTTGGCAGTGTTTACATTGCTAATAAATAGATAGCCTTAGGACTGTGAAATATGTGCTGCTATCTGGTGATCAGCATGGTTATAAGCCTACATTATCTGTTTAGCCTGCAGCTCTGGTGTAAACCTCAGTGTAACTAAAATCGAACTATTACTATTATTAGTATTATTGTTGTTGTTGTTGTTCTTGGCAATATTATGTCTTGATTGACAACAGCTGTCTGCTGCTGAATTGTTTGTTTCTATTTTTCATTCATTGAAAACTCGAGTGCAATTTCCAGTTTCAAATGATGAAAAATATTTGCTTTTAAATATGTGATGCTTTGAATAACTATTAAGGAATATTCCATGAATCATGTCAATTTTAGTGGCATTATATTTGATTTGAGACTTTAAATGAGCTTAAATCAGTGTTATTAGAAAATAAATGTATCAATATTTGCAAATATTTGGTCAGGCCCGTAGCTAGCATGAGGCAGACGAGTCTTTTCACATTTTTTCTTTTTCAGCATTGACAATTCTCTCAGAAATGTCTAGTTTTCAACAATTTTGGCTCGGCCCCAAGGCTAGCCTCGTCTGATTTCCGACCCTGGCTACGGGCCTGTTGGTCTCAAATTAAGTCACCACTTGAAGTTAGAATTGCGAGTCGTTCAGCAGCGAGACACAACTTCAAGAAAGTGAAAAAAAATTAAGGGGTAAACTTAGCGAGAAAAGTGTTAAATGTAGTTACTATATCATGTGGTAGATAGGGAATTATCTTGTTCTTTTTCAGATCACAATACAATTATTGGATTACAATTTGCGCAATTGGTTCTATAAAATTCATAGTCAGTGGAATATTTGCAATATTATTGAAACCCAACCTCTATGATCATTGTCATGATCTCTACACTACAGGTTAGCTGACATTAGCGGCATAAAAAACACTAAAAATCAAGGCACTTGCTTGATGTTTGGTCGCCCACATCAAACTGATTATAGTGATACATAATATATAAACAAGTTCGAACGAGTAACGTTATAATAAACGGCCGATAAAATGGCGGAATTTCTCGAGGGATTTCACAATATCCTACTCCCTGTCTGAAACGCAGTGCTATAGGTCGTACACCCAATATCGCGAGCCACGTTTTTCGCTATTTAAAAAATATTTACTGGCTGAAATTATTTTTTTTACTTCTATTCAACTCACTAACATGTCCGGCGATCTCCAGGTATAATTTTTGTTTGAAAATTATTTTAACTTGGGAAATCCTTTCTTTGTTACTTATGTATAATGTTTTTCCCAAATTTCACTTAATATCGCTCACCGCTCTAATGATGAATGAATTGCTCCTGTCATTATACATGACAAAGAAAGGATCAAACATGACAAAGAAAGGATCAAACGATGTAAAGTATTTTTTGCAGAAAAAACTGCAGAAATAGGCGCCGTATAACTTGGCAAGTTGAATGGAGTTGAAAAAAATAAAATTTAGTCGCCAAATATTTTTTAAATGGCAAAAAACGTGGTTCGCAATATTGGGCGTATGACCTAGGCCTATAGCCTAGGGCTTAGGTTATAGACCAGAATGACCAATAACCATAGGCCTTCATGACTGATCTGAGGATATGTGTTAGCCGAGTAAGCAACGTCTCTGGGCGAACGCAGCGAGCCACAGAGCCGATCAGCCAGGATGTGTTAACCGAGTAAACAACGTCTCTGAGCGAGCGCAGCGAGCCACACTCACTGTAGGGTGGCCAGGCCAAAAAATTAATTTGACAAAATTGTTTTTTTTTCAATCTATTAAATGGAGCCTACCATGCGATTTGCAAAACTGTTTCAGTTTTTTTAATCGGATGAATATTCAAAAAGTTATGGCAATTTTAAATGTAAAAAAATGACCCTTTTCCAGAGTGCCCCCGAGGCTCACTTTAACACTACATTTTGTCCCATTTTCACCATATCTTTTCAGATACAAATATTTTTTTTAAATCACTAAATTTCACTGTACATCATCTCTGGTTGGCATATTTTAAGAAAAAAAAAAAAAAATTGATCATAAAAAAATTGAAAAAAATGAAACACACTAAAAACCCTATTATATTCATTTCGTGTGTTCCATTTTTCGACTTTGTCATAAAAAAATGACAAAATCGGCACTTTTTGCGAAGCTATATAAGAAAATGTATAAATGTGAGGATAAAAATGACTATTTCAGAGCAATTACCTGTTGCCAGAAAAAAAGTATATTTTTTTTATGAGAAAAAAATTATTTTAGAAAAAGTTATGCGCGTTCGAAAATTCCAAAAAAGGCCATTTTACGCAAACACGAGAAAAAGGCGACAAAAATGGCCCGAAAAGACATATTTTGTCTTTAAATTGCCGGCATTTAATAAAAAATTGACCAATATTTTTTTTTAATATATCAGAATAAAGGTAATTTTGCGCTCCATTAAATGCTGTGTTATTCAATTAACCTTTTAGACCAGGATAATACTTAAAGTACACTAGATCAATAGGGGGTAGGGGAATTTTTTTTTTTTTAAATTGAGTATTTTTCCATGAAAATTGACACTGCATGCACGCTTATTTATTGCCTAATATTATTTTACAGGGTATAAAAATGACCACGAAAACTAGTTTTATTTATTCGTACATGCAGTGAAGTTGAATATCATTAGGGATATAAACTTGTGAAAGATAATGATAAAAAAATAAACTTGTGGAATGGAGAAAAATGAAATTAAAAGACTCGTGGCTACAACAATACAGTCATCAGTACTACTGCAGTACGGTATATATATCATTAAATTTAGTACACAATTATACTGCAGATGCTAACTGCATGAATACACTGAACTGATAATCAAATTAATATATTCAGTTGACATCTAGTCTAAATTTATATAAAAATTAATTATTTTTGTTGTGGCTTGTGATTAAAGGGTTGTTCCCTGTTATTACAGGATTGTTTCTCCTAATTACATGAACCAACCAGATCACGGTCTGATTGTGATTTTGAGGACACGATAGTTTTTTTTAATAAATTCTTAAAAAAACTAAGACAGTGTACTGAAAATATTTCATTTACAAACCTAAATGTCAACTTATTAAACAAATGTGTATATAGAACCTACACAGGTGAGGACACAGAGGGAACGCTGTGTTTTTTGTATAGTTGATTAGAATTTCATGTGCTCCTAGTATGCTAAAGTAAATGTTGTGAATTTTATTGCAGGCCTGTGAATTGGATAAACTACCAGTATTGATCCAAGCACTGCAAATTAAGATTAGCTATTTTGGCAATATTCTCCAAAAAGGATTGAAAAAAATTACAAATCCTTTTTACACTTACATATATACATATTCAGGCATACATTAGTTGATGGGCTACAGGGATTGGCCAAAGTTACCAGCACTAATTGGGTAAATAGTCTACATGCAGTTTTGGCCAATTTTTTTTTTTACTTGTAATTAATTTGTATATAGACTAATTATAATTCCAATAAAAAAAATAATTAGCACTTGGTCTATTTATTTTTTTATTGCATCATTAAAAATGTATTTTGTGGAACTACATAGAAAAGAAATTAAGGGTAGGTGAAATATGTTCTTCCAACTTTGGAAATACAGTACGGAATACCGCATGTGAAACAGCTAATCTGTAAACTGGTGTTTATCGGGCCGGCCTAGGCAACTGCAGAAGACAGGTACTTTTGGATAGATTTAACTATAATAGGCTTAGCACACCTCACTCTAATGAGCTTCCATACGAATACATGTTGGCGCTTAGTGACGAAGCCACTAGTTGGCAACCATTCGTCCGGCCAGACCCCTGGTTAAAGCACACCCAAGCATATTATGCAGCTGTAACATATAAAGGCTAATTTAATGATAATAATATATAGGTCCTCATATCATGTTAATTTTAAGAAACTGTAAGCCTTTAACTTTTATTTAAGGGTGAATATACAATTTAAGGGTTATTTAGTGTCTTTTGGCTATTCTGAGCGAATTTATGCGTTGTGTGGGTCCGAATTTCTTTAATATTGTCCTATGGGCAATACGATAAACTGAGAAAAAAAAATAATTCAATATCTCTGACGAATATTTTTTTATTCAACATGCAATGTGCTAAAATACACGAATTTGTACGCAAATGCGATGTCTCCCAATATCTAACACCTGAAACATAGACTGTTTTAACATGGAAGATCTGTTGGAAATAACTTAACCCCGAGTTATTTTGTAGCGCAATTGTTACGTTCAACAGAATTTATTCATATACAGACATGAACGCAATATAAAAAGCTGCCAAGGATATATTTACTGAGGCTTTTTAGCTGTCTCACGCAAACCGGTCAACTCAGCAACGCCAGTGTTATCTAAACTCCTCAAATTGTGGTGTGATACCATTCAATTACTTTGATATATGCAGAGACAGCTGCAAAGTCCCATTATTTTGAGGTAGGTGAAATATTTGTAAACATTCAATCTGAACTGCTATTTTATAACCAAAACAATCACCCCTGAAGCGTATTCAATTTCTGTGTCAACTCAGAAACGCTCATAATTTAGCAAAAAATCATTGAAAAAATGTTAAATTGAACAAAGTGCTTGATAATGATGGCCATCCCCCTACCGCATCGGTGGGCAATGATACATCTATTTTAAATACTTTAAAGATCGTTTTATGTTGTCCGTATTCAACTCAGCAACATTATTATTTCGATCAACTCAGCAACGTTTATGAGTTGATCACTCAACTCAGAAACGTTGCTGAGTTGACAAAATATAGCTTTCTGTCTCACTAATGTAATTAAGACTAAAAATGTAACTCTATAAATGTAAAATGCAATTAAAAAATATGTTTTTAATTACATTAGACTGAGAGAGTATTCGCTTATGTAGACATTTTTGCAACAATGAAAAAACGTTTCTGAGTTGAAAACAAAAACGTTGCTGAGTTTACTGAATTCTGCTTTCTGTCCCCCTTTTTGTAATTAAAACTGAAATTTTAAGTCCGTCAATGTGAAATGCAGTTGAAAAGAAGCTGCTTTTGATTGAATTAGAGTGAGAGAGTATTTTAGAAGTTGTTTACATAAATAAAACTACAAATAACACTCAGTTGATTTTTAAATCAAATTTACCCTCATCATATTGGCATGTATGTATTGTACAATGACCTCTGAAATACATTTTCAAATTAGGCTTGTTATGATCCCATTTCTTTTTTGTCTTTATAATGATGAACCAATTTTTTTTTCAGAAAATGGGGCTCAAGTGTTTAGAGATCTCGTAGATGCGCTTAAAACATGACTTTACGTGCAATTATCGTGCTTTTTCAACTCAGAAACGATAAGGTCAACTCAGCAACTATATAATTTCACAATAAAATCACTGTTCTGTCTTTGCAATTTTTATTTCAAAAAGTGTTATAACTACTAACATATCACTAAACTATCATACAAAGCAATTTATGATCTTTAAAATTTGAAAATGATCAAATATATATATATAATTCGTTGCTGAGTTGACATTTTATTTTTAGGGTCCTTCACAAGAACACATATTTTTTTTGAAATCTGCTTTAGATTAAGCTCTGATATTTTAATTGTGTATCACATAGACCCTACCCTCAATATCTGACCCTAGTATATATAATTTGAAGCGACCTAATTTTTTTCAAAAATACAGATTGAAAGACCCCTTAAATTGTATATTCACCCTTAAATCAGATATACCCGGTAATGTCTCTGTGAAAGAAACATTTTTCAGCTGATGATATATAGATGCCACTTATAAATTAATACCAATTTCTTAATAATATAGGGTCTATAGCAAGGTGTTTGATACGTTTTTATTCCTTCTCCGGTTCCATATTTACTAGAGCCCTCAATAAGGTCAAGCGTTTTTTTTTTATGAAAAAATCAAAAAAATCCGAGATCGATTGCATCTAATTTAGCTGATTTTTGCTCCTTTGAAAAAAATTCATTGAAAATTGAATCTTTCCTGTGTCTGCAAAATCGTGACACAAAAAAATGGCGCTCGAAAAATCGTATTTTTTGCGACTTTTAACGTCGTAATTTATGACGTTATAATTATAGCAGAACGTTTTAATTTACTTTTTTTATGGGAGAAAAGGGTCTCCTCCATTGATCATTGAAATTTTATTGAAATAGAAATAAAAATGAAGTAGTTATCGCCAACCGAGCGAGGTGTGTTTTCAGCGAAAAAAACGCCCACTCTGAAAATAAAGGCTGGCTGTTTGGCCTCAGCGCTAAGCCTAAGGATGTGTGTTAGGCTATAGCATAGGTCTAGTCTAGGCCTATACTCGCCGTCAAATTAAAAATGATCAGCCAGGATCGCATGATTTTCGGCGATTTATCCGTCAATTTTGAACCGATTTCCTTGAAATTTTGCAGAGGCCATTTTCTATTGAAATCCTAACATGGGTAAAAATTTCGCAAAATAATATTAATCATTTCAAAAGTTAGACTATTTGCCATGTAATAAAATTCTAAAATTAGTTTAATGGGTTTATAGAGGGACGTCGTAATTTCAATTCATTACATGTCAAATGGTCTAACTTTTGAAATACGCTATATAATTTTACAAAATTTTTAGGGCTGTTAGGATTTGAATAGAAAATGGCCTTTGCAAAATTTGAAGAAAATCGGTTTAGAATTGACGGAGAAATCGCTGAAAATCATGCGATCCTGGTTAATTTGATGGCGAGTATAATCAAAATATATATATCTACTTTTTGTAATTACATGAATTAAATAGGTAACACTCACTTGCTATGCAATCTTCCTAATTATAAAGACGAGGGAAAGAAAGAAAGATGGTTGATTGTATGCTGCCTTTATACCCACTGACACTGTATAACCATATTCTGGTTATAACTGTTGGAGATAACCAGCAAATGGAGGCCGTATAGCGGGGTACGCATGTACGCAGCCTTACACTATATGTAAGGGGTGGGGATAAACTGGTTCGCTGACTGTCCTACTCCATCTGGCCATGTCTGGCGAGCCGACTGTACGTTTTTATCGCCAGGTGGCGTAGAGCAGGGAAACAGTCTAGGGGTGGGGAGAGGACGTTCTTTTTTTTTTAATTGTTTGTAAATTTTCCTTTTCAACACGGTTGAGGGAGAAAATGTGTAAATAAGTCGTTTCGAAAACGAAATTATATCACTAATTGGTGAGATTTTTTTATTCACTTTGAAACGTTTTTGGTGTTTGTAATCGTGCTAGGCTATTCAGCGCCTTATTAGGGAGCGCAGTAGCTGATGTATATGCTAATGTGAGGCGAGACAGGGATGCTGACCTGCTGACTGTATACTATGTACGCATCGCTCAAAGCTTACCGTCACAGACTATAAGCCACACGCTGCCTGCCGTACAGGCTGTGAGCGCTGATCATACACACACACACCCAACACAAGCGACATAAACCAACCGCCATCGAACACAGTCGGTTTATACGTCACTCAATGAATCGATGCGAGCGATTGATTCGGACGTTTATGAAGTGATTCGGTGATGAACGTACCATTATAAAAAAAAAAAAAAGTGGAATGTTCATCACAGATATCATTTTTCAGCGAAATGATACACTTTATCATTTATCAACATAGACTACTGTCAGTCACGTTTTAGATAAAATTCTTAAATCACAAATGTCACTGTTTTTCTTCGCAGTCACATTTAGTCTATCAGTTTGAGAACGAAATTTTCTCATGATAGTTATTTCTGAAGGTTAAATTTTTATATAAATACAGAAATATTCGATTTGACAGTTGCGCTATCGCGAAACATTGCAAATATTTGAATGTGTTTTTCGACTTGTGTGAATTTTTTTTTTTTTTCACCCAGGTCGATTTACAAAAACTATTATAGGGTAGGGTGGGGCAAAACGCCTACCGTAAGCATTTTCAGCTGTAGTTATGTACTACCAACCTCTAGAAAAACATGTAGTCCAGCAAACGTTGGATACTAAATTGCACTATCCACTACCCTGATGTTGCATTCCCTATTTATTTATTTTTGTTCTCGAAAGGCAAAAATACAAAAAGACACAAGTGGGCGTTTTGCCTCACACCATGGGGCAAAACGCCTTTTGGCAGGGGCAAAACGCCCATGGTGGGCGTTTTGCCCCATCCGCTACCTAACATAAAAATACACTGTCCATGACCTTAGGTTGACCATATTATCAGTATGGTTAAAGCAAATTCAATAGAAAGACAGGTTAAAGTGAAAGTCAGACGGACTAACAGTAGCCTGAGTGTGAAATGGGCCACAGTAGCCTGAGTGTGAGACAGGCCAAGCAGTAGCCTGAGTGTGAGATGGGCCGGCAGCCTGAGACAGGTCAGTAGTGTGAGACAGGCCAGAAGCCTGGGCGTGAGACGGGCCAGTAGTAGCCTGGGTGTGAGATGGGCCAGCAGTAGGCTTAGCATGTGTGTCAGATGGGCCTGCAGTTGTTGAGTGTGAGATGGGCCAGTAGCCTGAGAGTGGTATGGGCCAGCAGTAGGCTTAGCCTGAGTGTGAGACGGGCCAGCAGTAGCCTGAGTGTGGGATAGATCAGTAGCCTGATTGTGAGTTGGGCCAGCAGTAGCCTGAGTGTGAGATGGGCCAGCAATAGCCTGAGCAGTGTGAGATGGGCCAGTAGCCTGAGCGTGGGATGGGCCAGCAGTAGGCTTAGTCTGAGTGTGAGACGGGCCAGTAGTAGGCTGAGTGTTAGACGGGCTAGTAGCCTGAGTGTGAAATGGGCCAGTAGTAGTGAAATGGGCCAGTAGTAGCATGATGGTGAGATGGGCCAGTAGCCTGAGTGTGAGATGGCCCAGCAGTAGCCTGGGTGTGAGATGGGCCACCAATAGCCTGAGTGTGAAATGGGCCAGCAGTAGCATGATTGTGAGATGGGCCAGTAGCCTGAGTGTGAGATGGGCCAGCAGTAGCCTGAGTGTGAGATAGGCCGACAATAGCCTGAGTCTAAGATGGGCCACCAATAGCCTGAGTGTTAGATGGGCCAGCAGTAGCATGATTGTGAGATGGGCCAGTAGCCTGAATGTAAGATGTGCCAGCAGTAGCCTTAGTGTGAGATGGGCCAGCAGTAGCCTGAAGGTGAGATGGGCCAGTAGCCTGAGTGGGAGATGGGTCAGCAGTAGCCTAAGTGTGAGACGGTCCAGCAGTAGCCTGTATGTGAGATGGGCCAGCAGTAGCCTGAGTGTGTGATGGTCCAGCATCAGCCTGAGTGTAAGATGGGCTAGCAGTAGCCCGAGTGTGAGATGGGCCAACAGTAGCCTGCGTGTGAAAGGGATCAGTAGCCTGAGTGTGAGATGGGCCAGCAGTAGCCTGAGTTTGAGATGGGCCAGTAGCCCGAGTGTGAGATGGGCCAGCAGTAGCCTGAGTGTGAAATGGATCAGAAGCCTGAGTGTGAGATGGGCCAGCAGTAGCCTGAGTTTGAGATGGGCCAGTAGGCTGAGTGTAAGATGGACCAGCATTAGCCTGAGTGTGAGATGGGTTAGCAGTAGCCTGAGTGTGAGATGGGCCAGCAGTAGCCTGAGTGTGAGATGGGTTGACAGTAGCCTGAGTGTGAGATGGGCCAGTAGCCTAAGTGTGGGATGTGCCGTGTCAGCTGTAGCCTGAGTGTGAGGTGGGCCAACTGTATCCCGAATGTGAGCTGGGCCAGCAGTATCCTGAGTGTGAGATGGGCCAGCAGTAGCCTGAGTGTGAGATGGGCCAGCAGTAGCCTGAGTGTGAGATGGGTCAGTAGCCTGAGTGTGAGATGGGCCAGTAGCTGAGTGTGAGACGGGCTAACAGTAGCCTGAGGAGTGTGAGATGGGCCAGCAGTAGCCTGTGTGTGAGAAAGGGGCCAGCAGTAGCCTGAGTGTGAGATGGGCCAGCTAAAGCCTGAGTGTGAGATAGGTCAGCAGCCTCAGTGTGAGATGGGCCAGCAGTAGCCTGAGTGTGCGATGGGCCAGTAGCCTGAGTGTGAGACGTGCAAGTAGCCTGAGAGTGTGATGGGCCAGCAGTAGCCTGAGTGTGAGATGTGCCAGTAGCCTGAGTGTGAGATGAGCCAGCAGTAGCCTGAGTGTGAGATCAGCCAGCAGTAGCCTGGGTGTGAGATGGGCAAGCAGTAGCCTAAGTGTGCGATGGACCAGTAGCCTGATTGTGAGACGTGCAAGTAGCCTGAGAGTGTAATGGGCCAGCAGTAGCCTGATTGTGAGACGTGCAAGTAGCCTTAGCGTGAGATGGGCCAGCAGTAGCCTGAGTGTAAGATGGGCCAGCAGTAACCTGAGTGTGAGATGGGCCAGCAGTAGCCTGAGTGTGAGATGGGCCAGTAGCCTCGAGTAGCCTGATTACGAATCCAAATTATGATCACCCATTAAATTATTTATGATAGTCAAAAGGGGCAAAACGCCCACCTGCCTGGGGCAAAACGCCCACGTGGGCGTTTTGCCCCACACCATGGTAGGCGTTTTGCCCCAATTGGAAACAGAGGATGTTTCTAAATGTTGTCACGTGACCATGTATATCTTTCAATGGAAACCACAATGCATCGGTAACCAACACTAGTAGCTTTGGATGTACCCCGGTTACTAGTGGTTCTCGGTATTCCTTGGGCCTTGAGAGACTATATAGTACTGCTCGCATTTACTAAGGATTATGTTACATTATGTACTTAGCATTTATGCACAACACTGTTTTGTTGCAAATGGTCGACATTTTCAACAGTTCATTGAAAATGTGGCAGCAGTTATTTAAGAATTACATGAGACTATAAAATCACGTGGAATGACGTCATATTAGCGGTGGGCGTTTTGCCTCACCTGGGCGTTTTGCCCCACCCCACCCTAATAGCGGTGTGCAGTCAACTCATCCCCTATACCAACTCATCCCCTGGTATATCAGGGGATGAGTTGGCATAGGTGTTGACGGGCTGGGGATGAGTTGGTTATAGCTGTTGACAGGCTGGGGATGAGTTGGTCATGTGCGCTGCACCTTAGGCTTTGGGGATGAGTTGGTATTAACTTGTCTTTAATGATATTTGATTATTTTTGATGATGATCACTTAAATGTATAAGATATGTTTTAAAATCTGACTTGAATAAAATATAATTTAAGCATATTATGCTTACGCCTAATAAGATCGTTGTTGTAATAATAACAGAATAATAACAGAAGACAGTGTTTAAAAACGTATATTATATTTTATTTGCTATTGTTATTTCACCTGTCTATTGCTATAAATAGTTAATAATTCTTGATATATATATTTATAGTCAACCCTTTAAGTTTTAGTTATCTCACCGTTTGATCCACTGTTATACCTAGTTGTACTTCACCGACTGTCCCCGCTATAATAGTATAGTGTTTTAGAAACTGTGATTATGAGAGCAATTGCCAGCACTAAATTCCTAAATCCCTTTTACAGTGACCCTACCATCACACCTCCTCCTTTGATTTGTGAGCAGCGCTAAAAAAATATCCGCGCTGATACCAGGTGACGCATATACACATTCATGCGAACACTCACGGCTTTCACAAGTCAGCGTTTTCACTTATACAAATATTTAGTATTTCTTAAAGACTATAGGTTACTTATAATATCCAACATCCGATATTCTAAGAGGTATATACTCTAACTGATAATAACGATTTTTTTCTGTTTCCCGTAAATGTGATATCGGCAGCTTTCACAATTCAGCGTCATCAACATTTGTGAAGGGTAACAACTCGACAGAGTGATATGACATATACTGCTTATTTGTTAATTATTATCAGATATATACCGGGTATGGCACTTGTTTATCTGCTATAAAAAACTAAAATTGCAATCGTATCTGACCCCTTGAACGGATTAGATTTTCGTTGACATTTAGCGAGTATTAGTGGAGCGAACTAATCAAAGACTCACAACAAAGCCGTTGACATTTCACTAGCGGCTCTCGCTGACATGTCTGAATTAGCACAAGAGTCCTCATCACAACACCTGAGGTGCAAGGGGTGGAGCGGGTGAGTTCACCAAAGATTCACAACTAATCCAAGCCACTGACATTTCACGGCTCTAGCTGTTAGTTCACAGTTAGACCCCTGGATATATTTCAATATTGTCATTGAATACAGACCATAATGTTAAAAGATATTTTTGTTAAGTAACTGTTTTTTTCAAATAATTGAATCACATATATAATCTTATTGTTTAAAGACCTTTATGTTAAGTAACGGCTATAAGTACTGATAGAAAGCCTTCCGTAAATCAGTCGAATCATTATAACTACGACCATATATGGTCGTTACTTTTAAAGTGTGCGCCCACCATTCACCCAGCTCTTCAGCATACATGCCTTCGTCCGACACGACAACAGCCTTAAACAAGTTCCTCTTGTCTTCCCTGTGATGTCTGGGCGGAAGAGACGTGACTACAAGAAAGTGTTGAAGGCAGTACGTGAACTTCTACCAGATGACATCAACTTGAAACGTGCCGTGACAGATTTCGAAGATGGACTTTGGCGTGCTACACTAGAAGTCTTCAACATCAATGATGACAACAACTTCACCATGCAGGGATGCGTGTTCCATTGGACACAAGCTGTGTGGCGTAAGGTAATGATATTATATTATTTGTTGTTATCTTAGAACTAGATCATTGTCATTCAATTGTAATTAATTTAGAGGCTATCATTTTCCTTATATAAAACGTCTTAATTTGTTCACTATGTTACAGGTGCAAGCTCTACATCTTGCTGAAAGCTACATGAATGATGCCAACTGCCATAGTTACATCAGAAGATTGCTGGCCCTCCCGTTTCTTCCCGCCGAGCACATACCACCAATGATGACAAGAAGCAAGCCACACAGATACATACGACGGACTACTCGACTCAGAACACCTGGATCGACTCAACACTTTGGACGCCCGACAGATGGAGTGTATTCTACAGAACAGTACGTACGGACAAACAACGACGTGGAGGGGTGGCACCATCGCCTGAACCAGAATGCACAGAAAGATCAGCTGCCTCTCCATGTCATGATTCAACTTCTATTCCAAGAAGCTACCACTGTGAATTTACAGATAAGACTACTATCACAAGACAAGATACGACGCAGACAATCAAAGAAATACAGAGACCTGCAAGGAAAGATCATGAAATACTGAGAGCAGTATGCTGGCGGCCAGATAACCCCAAATTCCTTGTCAAGATCATGTGCTCACCTGAATGCCCCCACACTGTAAACCGCTCACACAAGACTTTTTAATGTTTTATATATATTATGTATCTTTATGTATATTTCATATATAATCATGTGACCTGCTATTTTTAATTTAATGTTAATAGGCCTATGTCTAAATGTTTTTAAATAAATTATATGTTTTATTATATGTTTTATATTATGTATATTTCATGTTTTATAGCCATGCGACCAGCTATGTTTAATTAAATGTTAGTATGTCTATATGTTATAATATGTTTTTTTTTAAATAAGATACATTGCTTCGAATAATAAATGTGTTTTTTATTACACTCCCAAAGTATGAGTAATCGCTGGCTGCCCGTATGTCTAACTTTAAAACAGATCAGATAGCCTACAATATAGTCATGAGTTGGGGATGAGTTGGTAACACTTGGCCGACGGCAGGGGATGAGTTGGTAATGTATTGACGGCCGGGGGGATGAGTTGGTTATAGCTGTTGGAGGGCTGGGGATGAGTTGGTCTACCCAGGTGTGAACTGGGGTTGAGTTGGTATGGGGGATGAGTTGGTAGGGGGGATGAGTTGACTGCCATTCATAGCCGGGGGTCGCAGAAATCAAAGTCGACGAGACCAGCAAATTAGTTGGTTTGTTAGAAGATCTATCCAAACGCATCAAGAAATTAGAGACAGTAACAACTTCTGAGAGGAAACGGAATAAAGGACGTGGACGAGTTAATAACTACTCTAACGCGCCTGCATTTGTCCCTAATGTACAGGCCTCAGGTTTCATTGGTAATCAACATAACCAATATAGAGACGTTCAACATAATGCTCGACCTTTCGTTCCGCCGCCGAACACACAGAGAAATGACGCTGTTAAGACTTCAATCCGGCTGATGCACCTGTCTGCTATTTCCACCAGACTTTCGGTGACAAGGCACGCACGTGCAGAAGCCCCTGCGCATTTTCTTTAAACTGCTAAGCCAGAGCAAGATTGCGACTCTTGCATCTGGCGGTATAACTGAGACGCGACATGACTCCGCGGACGCTAGTTCTCCACAGTTATCTCACTCTAAGTTATTATATGTCGCAGATAAAGGACACAAATGCAGATATTTGATCGACACAGGTGCAGCTGTCAGTGTTTTGCCGAAATCTTGCGCTAACGGGCTTTCGGGCGCTGACAGTCTCCCCCTGGTGGCAGCTAATAATAGCACGATAAAGACTTACGGCAATTGTAAACGCGTCGTTGACGTCGGTTTGAAGCGCGAATATCCGTGGACGTTCATTGTGGCAGATGTACAGCAACCCATAATCGGGGCTGATTTTTTAATCCACTACAATTTGCTCGTAGACTTGAGAAGCAGATGTCTTCGAGACATGCGTACAGGCTTAGCCATTGCCGCTTCATTATCTTCAATTAAACCTCTGTCATTGAACAGAGTCGATACAGTTCAAAACGAATATACTAAACTTCTCGGCCAGTTCCCGGAACTGACACGCCCTACGACAAAGGATGAGCCCGTCAAACACGGCATAACTCATAAGATTGTGACTAAAGGTCACCCGATTTTTGCTCGACCAAGACGTTTGGCTCCCGATAAGTTGGTTACCGCTAAACGCGAATTTGATGATATGATTAAATTAGGGGTCATTGAACCCAGCGACAGCGAGTGGTCCTCAGCGCTTCACATGGTGCCAAAGAAAAACGGCGATTGGAGACCATGTGGGGACTACCGTAGTTTGAATGCACAGACCGTACCGGACCGTTATCCGATTCCGCATATTCAAGATTTTACGCAGCGGTTAGCCGGATCGAAAATTTTCTCGAAGATAGACTTAGTCAGGGCTTATTACCAAATTCCGGTGGAACCGTCCGACGTACATAAGACCGCAGTTACCACACCTTTCGGCTTGTTTAATTTCACTAGAACCCCATTTGGTCTGAGAAATTCAGGTCAAACGTTTCAGAGATTTATAAACCACGTGACACGCGGACTTGATTTCGTTTTTGTTTATTTTGATGACCTACTGGTAACCAGCCCAGATCATAAAACGCACAAGAAACATCTACGAATTCTTTTTGCTCGACTATCGGAGTACGGAATCATCATTGGTCCTGAAAAGTGTCAGTTTGGAACGTCTGAATTAAGTTTCTAAGGTCATCACGTTTGCGCCGAAGGAATTTAGCCGTTACCTAGCGCCGTTGACGCTATCGTTAATTTCATTAAACCCGAAAAGCAACGAGCATTGCGTAGGTATCTGGGAATGGTAAATTATTGCCACCGTTTCATACCACATTGTGCCGACAAGCTGACGCCACTTAATAATTTACTGACTGCTGCCAACGAAGGCCATACCAGATTGTCACCGAAATCAAATTTCGATTTGAAGTGGAATGAAGAAGCAGAGTCAGCATTTTCTGAGTCGAAGCAGATACTGGCAAACGCTACGCTTCTGGTGCACCCAGATTCGACGGCTCAGCTTAACATCACGTGTGACGCTAGTGATGTCGCCGTCGGTGGCGTTTTGCAGCAATTTTTAAATGGTATGTGGCAGCCGCTTTCGTTTTTCAGCAAGAAGCTGAACCCAGCAGAGACACGCTATAGTGCGTTCGATCGTGAACTTTTGGCAGTATACGCTACAATTAAACATTTCGGACACAATTTGGAAGGACGAAATTTTTTCGTTAATACCGATCATAAACCGTTAACATTCGTAATGTCATCCGTCACTGAGCGCGCATCCCTACGACAAACACGTCAATTAGTGTTCATTGCTGAATTCACCACCGATATTAGATATGTAAAAGGAGAGACAAATTTCGTCGCTGATGCGCTGTCCCGACCATCAGTGTCAGCAATACACGATGGCCCAGTGATAGATTATAAAGCGTTAAGTCTCGATCAAGCTATTGACGCGGAATTCTCACGTTTGAGACATTCGACTACGTCCACTATGAATTTCAAACTATTGAAATCATTTGGTAATCAATTGATCTGGTGTGATGTGTCCACGGGACACAACCGGCCGTACCTTACCGCGAAATTTCGCCGAAAAGTTTTTTCAAACTTACACGGTTTAGGCCATCCATCGCATAGAGCCACCAGACCTTTGATTAATACCCGATTTGTATGGCACGGCATGAACATAGATATTGCTAGATGGTGTCGTACCTGTAAGGGTTGCCAGACAGCTAAAGTTTCACGTCATAACACTCCTGTTTTCGGAAAGTTCACTGAACCTACCGAGCGATTCGATCATGTCCACGTGGACATAGTCGGACCTTTACCTTATGCTGATGGTTTTAGATATCTATTGACTTGTGTCGACCGTTTTACACGTTGGCCCGAAGCCATACCTATGGTAGATATTAGAGCCGAAACGGTCGCCGATGCCTTCTTCAGCGGGTGGATAGCACGTTATGGTACCCCGGCCACTATCACCACTGATAGGGGCGCTCAATTCGAGTCCAAATTGTGGGATAGTTTATGTAACCAATTCGGGATTATTCGGAATCGTACCACGAGTTATCACCCTCAGTCGAATGGCATGGTCGAGCGTTTCCACCGTCAATTGAAAGCCGCCATTATGGCGCACGAGTCACCGAATCCGTGGACTATCACGTTACCGGCCGTACTGTTAGGCGTTCGTTCAGCCGTGAAAGAGAGACTGGGCAGGTCAGCTGCTGAGATGATTTACGGGACAACCCTTAGACTCCCAGGAGAGTTTACTAAACAGTACAACGTCGACGCTAACACCGATTTGGAGAATTATTCAGACAAGCTACGCGTAGCCATGTCGCGTCTCCGTCTATGTCCGCCACGTGACACACAACAACACAACATTTTCCAATTCAAGGAAATCGCTACATGTACTCATGTATTCTTGCGCAGAATCGCAATTGCACCGCCTCTGACCGCCCCTTACGACGAACCATACAAGGTCATCGCGAGGAGCGGCAGAGTTATGAAAATCCTAGTTAAAGGCAAGGTTGAGACGGTCTCCTTAGATCGCGTTAAAACCGCTCACATGGAGTGCGAGCCTACAACAGGTACGACAACACAGCGTAAAACGCCAAGCAACTCACGGAAGTCGACGGCTACCAGGATATCTAGTAGGAATCCACAGGGTCCACCTAGACCTGGTAGTGCGGACACTCCGACGTCCAACGGGACGAAAGTCAACACAAAAAAGTCGACGGCAGTCAGAAGTAATCAAAAATCGGCCACAGTCCCAAAGCAAATAGATGTTCAAGTAAACTTGTCCAACAGAGACAATGCTTATGTAGCGCCGCATTCGCGAGCCCCTGCCACGTCCCGCGCTAACGGGAACGGCGGTGGTTTACGAACGTATTCCCGCATACCTTTACATCTACGGGGTAAAACCCCGGGTGCTGCTGACGCCGCAATCGACTCGACAAACAGCAAACATGCGAATATCGCTAATCGCGACAAAATTTCGACCGACCAAACAGTGCGAAAAACTAGAGTCAGACGCATAATCCAGACTCCTGCTCGATTTGTGCAGATGGTTCACGCCATAGTCGCGCCCAACGACGTCTATGGCGGGCCCAACCGCATACCTTGTAATCATAATGTTGTTAAATTGTAAATGAATATGCCAGGCCTGGCAGAATTGTGTACAGATATGTAAATGTAAGGACATTTTCTTTTAGCATTCTTTTAGCATTTTTTTTGCTAAAACATTAATAGCAATTCTGTTAATTAAATGAATAGGTTGATAGCAGATGGCAGCACGTGAATAATATATCAAGGACAGTTGGAGTTAAGAGGATCGGACAATTCACGTATAATGCTGCGCTTTTAACCGCTCACAATGTAACCGCACCCGCTATATTTTTTTTTAAGAATAATATGCTTAGTATAAGAGGTTACATAATTGACAACCCCGTTACTTGCACGAAGCAGTCTCCTACACGTCAGTTTGGTCCTACGTTGTCACTCAGCCTGGGGTAATGTAGGATCCTGACATCGCTTAGTCAATGTGGCAGTCATCCCCAGATTCCTGGACGCAGCCTGACGGAGATGACCGCCCCGTTGTCATACTGTGGTGTCGTGTGCACGCAGAGCAGCGTGGTGTGGCCCGTAGTATTTTTCCCTCACTTGAAGCGTGATACTCGGCGACCGCGGACGTGCCGCAGCTCGCTCTCACCAAGTCATAGAGACGTGCCGTGCGCGGCGGGTTGTGCAATGTGGTTTTAACATGTTAATCAATTAAACATGACAAGAGAGAAGACAGTTTCCTAGTTTATTTAATACCGTTGATCGGACGGAGAAGGAAGTTATTTGAGTTTGATGGCAAGATTGGGAGGAGTCCTTCGTCGGCCGTTATGACCCATAACGGGACCTCGGTGTAAGCTTCAATTCGCCATATTGGGTACCCCGACGTTCCCCAGCTCGCTATAATGCGTCTGCCTCGCATCGAGCAAAGGCATTATGTTCTCGGGTTCTCCATCCAGTTGTTCTTGTCATCAGAAGAAATCAATAATGAGAACTGAAAGTAACTTGTATAAAGTTATTTATATTGATTAGATTTGTATGCCTCCGTCGCAAAACAAGCGAAGGCAGTGTGTTCTCGGGTTTTCCGTCCGCTTCTTGTTATCACAATACTGAAGAAATAGCTTTGACCCATGCTCCGCACGGGCAAAGCTACTGGCATAATTGAAACACTGCAGCCTGCACGAAAATACCATGAATACAACAAATATATACGGTCATTGAAAAACATTGATTACTGTATGAGTATAGTTAAACACTGTACAGTGTAATTAGCATGAGCCTGATAAAGAAAATTTTATGAATATAATAGAGCCTACTAACCATGCTAAGGTTTTTTGCTGCTGTATACAAAACATGTGTAACAGTGACGTGCATGAGCAAGTTTTGGATAGAAAAAAATAATTTAGGTCTCTGCAGACTTTGTGGAGTGTTATTGAAAATAGAATTAACCCACAGATTGACACAATGCTAGTTTAATGTTGGGCCACTGTTTACAGCAATTTCTGTCAATAAAATATCTGTCTGTCTGTCTGTTGCACTTCCCCAACATCAATCCAACCTTTGTATTGAATGCCCCATGCTTTTGCGCCGCTGAAGACACTGCAACCTTAATCCGCATAATCTTCCGCCTGGTGGACATACGTTGTGATACAATGCTGGGTCGGGGTTGTACCGGCGTTACAGACGGTGGGCCAACATTGAGCCGGCATTGGGTCGGTGTATCGTGTATAGGCCTACATGGAGCATTGTAGTCACCCGCGCCCAGCCAGAAAGATGCCCTGCCCGGTATCGAATCGATGGTAGGCCAGCACCGGCGACGCTGGCCCAACATTTAGCCCTCATTGGGTCGGTTGCAGCACGGTGGGTCAATCCATGTCAAATTCAACCAGGGGTCCCCGGGTGACCACCTGAATTAAAAGAAAAAAATATCAAATTAACTTTAACATAAAATATGAAACTGTGCAAAATTTCAGCTCAAACAAGACAGTAGTTTTAAAGATATGCCTCTTTTAATGTGGTGAGGGTTGCTTGAATTCCCGCGTGGATTTTCACACATCGATTCTGGGTCCATGTTTCAGGGCCTATAACTTTTGATCTAAAACAGATTTTGAGATAGAGCTATGAAATTTTCAGGATCTGTTCATCTCCCAGTCTACTGCCAAAATATGTAATCACAGCAACAAAGTAGTTAAGTCTATGTTTCACAGATGAAGTACAAATTGAGGATTTCAGCAAAATAAATTGTAACGTATCTACTTTTTGACCCTAGCACAGTCAAAACTAAATTCTGAAATCTATTTTTTTCCAATACTATATCTCTGACATATGGGCATCAAAAATCTCAAAAAATGAAATTATGGTACAAATTTGAGGACAAAATCACAATTGGAAGGATATGTGATAAAATTATGTCTTGCATACTATCTGAAAATCTAAAATTCACTGTTTCTTTTGATGTCAGACACAACTTGCTTCCATGAGGCCTTCATTGGTAAAAAATTAGTGAAAAAGGCACGTTTTAACCACTCGCGACATATATTTAATATGTATTTAGCAGCATGAATAGCATTATATAAGCAATTTCTCAGTATAATAAGGTTCCAACAAAAATCCATATATCTAATGATTTACTTTTATTAAATTATAATTTGATTTAAGCAATTTTGTATAGGGTTATTAATGTAGTCCTATGCCAGGTCAAAATTCAAGACGCCAGACAACTAGGTCTAAGAGGCTCAGTCTAAGAGTAAGATAAGAACTATACAGTCTGTCAGAGATTGAAAACCTCCATTGAAATTACTGATCCTGATCAGTATCCCAGTAATGGTCTACCTATCTGGCTAGGTTTACCCAATATCAGGCCAATCGAGGTATAATAATAGCTGATTTAGGGTCATTTTGAATTTGATATAGACTAGTTAAAAAATTCAAGGGTGTATCCTCCCCCGAAACCTCACATTTTGTTTTATAGTAATGGACTAGCATCTAACACAGTTCGCAAAATATTGGCCATGTGAAAGTAGATAGGGGCCATTTTGGATTTAATCGAGTCGGAATTTTTCAAGATGGATCCTCAGCTGAAATCTCACATTTCATTCTATAGTAATGGTCTAGCCATCTAGTACGGTTTACCAAATAACGTCTTTGTGAAAGTGAATAATGGCGGATAGGCGGCCATTTTGAATTTGATCGAGTCAATTTTTTTCAAGATCCATCCTCTCCTGAAATCTCACATTTTGTTTTATAGTGATGGTCCAGCTTTCTAACAGGGCTTACCAAATATCAGCAATGTGAAAGTAGATAGTGTCCGATATGCGGCCATTTTAAATTCGATTGAGTCGAAAGTTTTTAAAAGGCATTCATTCCCGAAACGTCACATTTTGTTTTATAGTAATCGTCTAGCTATCTAGCACGGTTTACCTGATATCAGGCCTATCAAGGTAAATAATGCTGATTGTCGTCCATTTTGAATTTGTAAGTTAAAAACGTTCGCTATGTCATAATCTAAGTGGTGTGCTGAGGTATAAAGACGTTCCCCGCACTCAAATAATTATTACAATATTTTTAATGGTCGTAGACCAGTAACATAGATATTCAAATGAAGCGTATAGAGCGAACTAAGACATTTATGATATTTTAATCAAGAAACAACAACTTTGGTTTCCATGGTTTATACAAAAATATTTCAGCATTGTACATGTTGTAAGGGTTCAATATAGAACATATAAACTTAATAAAATGTATATTTTAATTATATCTGTTTATCATGGGAGGTTTTTTATTATGAATTTTTAAGGGAGGGGTTTGATTCCATGCCCGCGATGCGCCCTCTGCCCTTTTGGCCTGCTACTGGCAGGCACACTCATGTAAGGTGCGCGAGGGGGTTAAACCCCTTCGCGCCAGGGAAAATGTCAAATATGAGACATCCCAAGATAAATTCCAGGACTATATTTAACCTATTACCAGTATTTATATTGATGGCACATTGGTACAACCCCAACCCCAGTAACCCCCTGCAATAAATACTGCATGGCTTATCTTCTTGACAAATATTTCCATGTAGGATATCAAAAGAATTTATCATAAACACCCAATGAAAACCATTGATATAACAAGAGGCAAGCCTCCCACCATAATCCCCCCGCATGATAAATGTTTTACAGGGTGCATCATTCCGTGAGGTCTCACATTCTGTTTCACTGCAACGGTCTACCGATGTAGCACATTTTGCCATGTATATTACAGATATATTGAAGTCAAAGCGACGTAAATGAATATATTCATATATTCCAGACATAATGGAGATCCCATTAAAAAACCGTGGGGGAAAGAAGATTTTATTAAAAAACTAGAAGGAACTACCACTAAAGTGCTAGTGAGTTTGGACGGGGGCATTTTTTCTGAAGTGACTGAAACCAAAATAATTTTCAAGAAAGATAAGAACAAGAAAGTTAAAACACAGAGGCAGAAAAAGAGATAGAGAACGTGAAAGAGAAAGAGACAGAGACAGATATACAGATACAGAGACAGAGGCAGAGACAGAGGCAGAGACAGAGACAGATATACAGATACAGAGACAGAGGCAGAGACAGAGACAGAGACAGAGACAGATATACAGATACAGAGACAGAGGCAGAGACAGAGACAGAGACAGAGACAGAGACAGAGACAGATATACAGATACAGAGACAGAGGCAGAGACACAGAGACAGAGGCAGGGGCAGAGGCAGAGGCAGAGAGACAGGGGCAGGGGCAGAGGCAGAGACAGGGGCAGGGGCAGAGACAGAGAGACAGAGACAGAGGCAGAGACAGATATACAGATACAGAGACAGAGGCAGAGAGACAGAGACAGAGGCAGAGACAGAGACAGAGGCAGAGAGACAGAGACAGAGAGACAGAGACAGAGAGACAGAGAGACAGATAGACAGAGAGACAGAGACAGAGACAGAGACAGATATACAGAGACAGAGGCAGAGACAGAGACAGAGACAGAGACAGAGACAGAGACAGATATACAGATACAGAGACAGAGGCAGAGAGACAGAGACAGAGGCAGAGACAGAGACAGATATACAGATACAGAGACAGAGGCAGAGAGACAGAGACAGAGGCAGAGAGACAGAGACAGAGACAGGGGCAGAGGCAGAGGCAGAGAGACAGGGGCAGGGGCAGAGGCAGAGACAGGGGCAGGGGCAGAGACAGAGACAGAGGCAGAGACAGAGACAGAGAGACAGGGGCAGGGACAGAGACAGAGACAGAGACAGAGACAGATATACAGATACAGAGACAGAGGCAGAGACACCGAGACAGAGGCAGGGGCAGAGGCAGAGGCAGAGAGACAGGGGCAGGGGCAGAGGCAGAGACAGGGGCAGGGACAGAGAGACAGAGACAGAGGCAGAGACAGATATACAGATACAGAGACAGAGGCAGAGACAGAGACAGAGACAGAGACAGAGACAGAGACAGATATACAGATACAGAGACAGAGGCAGAGACACAGAGACAGAGGCAGGGGCAGAGGCAGAGGCAGAGAGACAGGGGCAGGGGCAGAGGCAGAGACAGGGGCAGGGGCAGAGACAGAGAGACAGAGGCAGAGACAGAGACAGATATACAGATACAGAGACAGAGGCAGAGAGACAGAGACAGAGGCAGGGGCAGAGGCAGAGGCAGAGAGACAGAGGCAGGGGCAGGGACAGAGAGACAGAGACAGAGGCAGGGGCAGAGGCAGAGAGACAGGGGCAGAGACAGAGGCAGAGAGACAGAGACAGAGACAGAGAGACAGAGACAGAGACAGGGGCAGAGACAGATATACAGATACAGAGACAGAGGCAGAGAGACAGATACAGAGACAGAGACAAAGACAGAGACAGGGGCAGAGGCAGAGAGACAGGGGCAGAGACAGAGAGACAGAGGCAGAGAGACAGATGCAGAGACAGATATACAGATACAGAGACAGAGGAAGAGACACAGAGACAGAGGCAGGGGCAGGGGCAGAGGCAGAGAGACGGGGGCAGAGACAGAGAGACAGAGACAGAGGCAGGGGCAGGGACAGAGAGACAGAGACAGAGGCAGGGGCAGAGGCAGAGAGACAGGGGCAGAGACAGAGGCAGAGAGACAGAGACAGAGACAGAGAGACAGAGAGACAGAGACAGAGACAGGGGCAGAGACAGATATACAGATACAGAGACAGAGGCAGAGAGACAGATACAGAGACAGAGACAGAGACAGAGACAGGGGCAGAGGCAGAGAGACAGGGGCAGAGACAGAGAGACAGAGGCAGAGAGACAGAGGCAGAGAGACAGGGGCAGGGACAGAGAGACAGAGACAGAGGCAGGGGCAGAGGCAGAGAGACAGAGACAGGGGCAGAGGCAGAGAGACAGAGACAGAGACAGAGGCAGAGGCAGAGGCAGAGACAGAGGCAGAGACAGAGAGACAGAGACAGAGGCAGGGGCAGAGGCAGAGGCAGAGAGACAGGGGCAGGGACAGAGAGACAGAGACAGAGGCAGGGGCAGAGGCAGAGAGACAGAGACAGGGGCAGAGGCAGAGAGACAGAGACAGAGACAGAGGCAGAGAGACAGAGACAGAGGCAGGGGCAGAGACAGAGAGACAGGGGCAGGGACAGAGAGACAGAGACAAGGGCAGGGGCAGATGCAGAGACGGATATACAGAGACAGAAGCAGAGAGACAGAGACAGGGGCAGAGACAAATATACAGAGACAGAGACAGAGGCAGAGGCAGAGAGACAGAGACAGAGGCAGGGGCAGAGAGACAGGGGCAGAGACAGAGTGACAGAGACAGAGACAGAGAGACAGAGGCAGGGGCAGAGGCAGAGAGACAGGGGCAGGGACAGAGAGACAGAGACAGAGGCAGGGGCGGAGGCAGAGAGACAGAGACAGAGACAGATATACAGATACAGAGACAGAGGCAGAGACACAGAGACAGAGAGACAGAGACAAAGGCAGGGGCAGAGACAGAGACAGAGACAGAGACAGAGACAGAGAGACAGAGACAGAGGCAGGGGCAGAGACAGAGACAGAGACAGAGACAGAGACAGATATACAGATACAGAGACAGAGAGACAGAGACAGAGACAGAGACAGAGACAAAGGCAGGGGCAGAGACAGAGACAGAGACAGAGACAGAGAGACAGGGGCAGGGGCAGAGAGACAGAGGCAGGGGCAGAGACAGATATACAGATACAGAGACAGAGACAGAGACAGGGACAGATATACAGATACAGATACAGAGACAGAGGCAGAGAGACAGAGAGACAGAGAGACAGAGAGACAGAGACAGAGACAGGGGCAGAGGCAGATATACAGATACAGATACAGAGACAGAGGCAGAGAGACAGAGACAGAGACAGAGAGACAGAGACAGAGGCAGGGGCAGAGGCAGAGAGACAGGGGCAGAGACAGATATACAGATACAGATACAGAGACAGAGGCAGAGAGACAGAGACAGAGACAGAGAGACAGAGACAGAGGCAGGGGCAGAGGCAGAGAGACAGGGGCAGAGACAGATATACAGATACAGAGACAGAGGCAGAGAGACAGAGACAGAGACAGAAGTGGGGGCAGCGCCAGAGCCAGAACCAGAGACAGAGACAGATACAGATCGGGCAGATACATGGACAGAGACAGTGACAGAGTGACAGAGACAGAGAGACATAGACAGAGACAGGTACAGAGACAGGGACAGAGACAGTGACAGAGACAGACCAGATAGACAGAGGCAGAGAGACAGAGGCAGGGACAGAGAGACAGAGAAAGGGGCAGTGACAGAGAGACAGAGAGACAGAGAGACAGAGACAGGGACAGAGACAGACATACAGATACAGAGGCAGAGGCGGGGGCAGAGCCAGAGCCAGAACCAGAGACAGAGACATAGACAGATACAGATCGGGCAGCTACAGGGACAGAGACAGTGACAGAGTGACAGAGACAGGGACAGAGAGACATAGACAGAGACAGGTACAGAGACAGTGACAGAGACAGTGACAGAGACAGAGAGACAGAGACAGAGGCAGAGAGACAGAGACAGGGACAGAGAGACTGAGACAGGGACAGGTACAGAGACAGGGACAGAGACAGAGACAGTGACAGTGACAGTGACAGTGACAGTGACAGTGACAGAGAGACAGAGACAGAGGCAGAGGGACAGAGACAGGGACAGGGACAGAGAGACTGAGACAGAGACAGGGACAGAGACAGTGACAGTGACAGTGACAGAGACAGGGACAGAGACAGATAGACAGAGGCAGAGAGACAGAGACAGAGGCAGGGACAGGTATAGAAAGAGACAGAGACAGGGATAGAGAAAAACAGAGACAGAGACACAGAAACAGAGACAGATACAGAGAGACAGTACAGAGAGACAGAGACAGGGATAGAGACAAGGACAGAGAGACAGAGGCAGAGCAAGAGACAGAGGCAGAGCAAGAGACAGAGGCAGATACCGATAGACAGAGAGACAGGGACAGAGTCTCTTCCCCTATTACATTCTCTCTCTCTCGATCACTTTCTCTATCTCTTTCTCTGTCTCTGTGTTTTACCTTTCTTGTTCTTATCTTTCCTGAAAATCATGTTGGTTTTAGCTACTTCAGAAACAGTGTCCCCGTCCAAACTCACTAGCACTTTAGTGGTACATGTAGTTCCTTCGGGTTATTATTATTATCATATATTTTAAGCCAAAATAGTTAAATTAAAATACTGATAGGCATGGAACGGCATGGCGCCGCCACAGCTGAAAGTCAAGTGGATCCTAATGGTAGGCTGTGGTTGGTTGTAGCCTACATGTACGATGCACTGCCAAAGCAGGCCCACGGCTTTCAGTAGACAGCTAGGACCGTACAGTAGAGCACTGAAATTTCGCTCCTTTTTCGTCTCAGACGCCCCGTTTTCGAGATATGACTGTTTAAGGTTTTTGTAATGTATTGTCAGTGGGGTTTTTGTGACCATGAACCCCGCCATACAGAGACGCTATTGGTCGGATCGCTTAAAAAAGCTATAGCACCCTACCTGACTACCCAACGACCATTTATTTTAGCTTAAAATATAAGATAGTAATAATAAAAAGGTTCGTCCAAACTAATAAGCTGATATCCAATGTGACCCGAAAACATAATGTCTTTGAATGAAATTGCATGGGCTTGTGTAGTTTCTGTATCGTGCGGTAGACTACAAAAATACGCCCCCCCCCTTCAAAGGAAGAGTGAGTGAGTGAGTGAGTGAGTGAGTGAGTGAGTGAGTGAGTGAGTGAGTGAGTGAGTGAGTGAGTGAGTGAGTGAGTGAGTGAGTGAGTGAGTGAGTGAGTGAGTGAGTGAGTGAGTGAGTGAATCAGTCAGTGAGTCAGTGAGTCAATGGGTGAATGAGTGAATTTGAATAAAATAATATAATTGTGTATAATTGACTAAACACACAGCAGTTGAAGGTTCAACACAGACATTTATTGGGCTGATTTTTCAATTAAATTATGTTTCCACAAAAGACGAACAACGTAGCAACAATATCATGTCATATAATATATTTTAGCAAGATAATGCATGCAAATATAGCTTGTTATATCGATCCATGCATCGTAAAAATATATTTTGTTGTTTTACATACGTTTCTTATTTCCTGTATTGTGTCAGCAATACGTGCTACAATGTCATTATTATATAATTATAATAACTTTTCTCAAATAATATAATGTATTAAAATCTACTTGAACATTGGCACGGTACAAAGTACATCGCATATCTTAATTCTACAGGGCATATGTTTCAATCACTGACAAACTGTCTGCATAATATATCTGAACCTTTCATTAATTTTAATTGAATACATATCATTCATATCAGATTTACAGAATATGTGTCCACCTGATCTCATTCCTTCTTTATTTAACCCTTTCAGCGCGGGGACCGTCTTTAGACATCAGAATCTGACGTCTGTAGACGTCAGATTCTGACGTCTAAAGTTGATCTCCGAACTGAATGAATTAAAAAAATTATAATGGCTGTAAAGCCATAACACAAGTATTCAAATGAAGCGGCAAGAGATAAATAAGACATTCAAGGCGCTTTCAAATTGAAAAACCCTTTGGTCTCCAATTATTATAAAAAAATATTTCAGCGCTTTAAGGGTTAACCCTTGTGTTACTGATGTGTTTCAATCTCAATAAAATGTATTGAAATTGAATAAATCTATAAATTAGTTTATGATAGATGCCCAGTCATCATGGTTAATCAGATTATTCAAACTCTGAAATGTCTATTTTCCAAAAATAAAATATTTTTCGTCGTTTGAATCTGGCAGTTGCGCTAGCAATTCCAGCTTCAAACGACGAAAAATAAAAACAAACAATGCAACAGCAAAGGAGTTGACACATAGATATTTTACTAATCTACAGATTAAAATCGATTCGCTATCGGTGCCGAAATGGTTCTAGGGAAAGTATGTAATTGCATAAGGGTTATGAAACGGTAAATGAATATTGAAATGATGAATGAGTGTATCTTGCCATTTATTTTTGGATGTGAAATTGATTGGATAAACATGAATCCTCTCTCGACCCATGTTTGGAAATGAAGCCAAAAAAGGTATCGTGTCTGTCGACCAAAATACAGCAAATCATTTAACCTTTAAAACACCATAAATGTCTTAGATTTTTCCACTTCATCATGTTCATTTGAATACCTAGCTTATGGGTTCAATGCCATATACATAATTAATTATTTCAGATCCCCGCGCCGAAAGGGTTAAATAGTAATATGATGTAGACCATGACCCACTGTCATTATATATCGTGTCATCATACTGTGCTTAGGGGTCTTGTCAAGTTAAAAAAAATCCAAAAATCCGAGAAAAACTCGGATTGTTAAGGCAAATCTAGCACCAATATAAACTAGGCCATAGTACAACGTACACCTCATTACTTATACATACAAAAATATAATTTTAACTACCTTAACCTGACATTCTAAAAATAGTTTGAAAGTCTGTATTTTCCACAACAATAATAATCTTCGCTTTTAGATAATAAAATAATTGGATGCCGTTTTCTTATTTGGCAATATATACTTTCCAAAGTGCACACGCCATCAATAGTTATCTTGGTTATAAAAGTCGTATCTGCCACCTTGTATAGTGAGAGATACACCCTTATATCACTTAATAAATTACTACACAGAAATAAACGAGACATTTGACCAATGTTGGGTTAATGTTGGCCCACCGTCTTCGACGCTGGCCCAACATTTACCCAACATTGGTTCAATGTCTTGTGTACAATTATAAATGTTCAGACGCAGAATCTCTATTATCTACATTGTTACCTACGTGAAACTTTTCACCACTAAACACGACTATAGTCGTTTTCTATCTGTTTTAATAGCAGGTCAAATCACTGTCATTGGGAATGAAATTAGTGTTCAAACATCATGATTTGCAAATGTTTGGTATTAAATAACATAAATATGAGGAAATTTCACCCACTTGAAGTTGTGGGTCGCGGTAGCGAGACACAATTTCAAGTGAATGATAATTTAAAAAACTTGACTATAAGGGTTACCACCATTACTACACTACCTGTTTATTGTTCTATTACTACAAAGTAAGAGAAATAATACAATGGCTACATACAAATAGTATCCGTCTATTGATATCATGATTATGGTTGACGGGCCTCGTAGAGGTCGTATTGATCTCTCCGTGATAAGATATTGGAAAATTGTATCCAAATGATTAATAATGCTAGTGTAGGCCTACATATTCTGTTATAACTCAAATAAATCAAAACGTATAATAACCTATTTCTCACCTGTTACCTCGGTTACAATTACCGAACGAATGCCGTAATACCCGATGTGATGACCGATTCTGATAACTTTTCCGCTGGACGTCAAACGTACGGATCCTTGTGAATGAGGTATTTAACCTCTCTTAAAAATATAAATGACTAACTATTTTTTGCGTAATTATATTATCGCTAATGGGAATTATTGATCTAGAATAAATGATGGTGTAATTTAACCCGACAGAATTTGAACAACTATAATAATAACAGATACTGTTTTACAGAGAGCATTGACTGGTAAATAAATGGTAGACACACTATTATATACCTAATAAACTTGTATTATCAATACGGTGGTGAGGTCCATGAAGGAGCGTCATCTGGTGAGTGAAGATTACATTAACTTCAGGGATTCGTTACTCTGTACAAGAGCACCATCTGGTGAGTGATGCTTTTCTTTAATTTATTAGACAAAATAAATTCCCAGCGCTAAGCCAACCTTGTTTCATGGTTATGTCGAAGTTGTCACCTTCGACACAATCATGAAACAGCGTCTTGTGTACATTGATTTAACCATTTAAAAGCTCATTTAAATAATTTACATTTTCACCCACTTGAAGTTGTGGGTTGCGGTATTCAATTGGGTGAAAATTACACATATTTGTTTAATTTGTGACCAAACATTTGCAAATATTCCTGTTTAAATAATAAAACAGAGTAAAAATGACTATGGACGCTTTTAGCGGTTGAAGGGTTAACAAATATACTGAAGACTGTTTCACCAGATCCTGGGAGTAGCCTTTCTTTAATTTACTCCCCGAACATCGCTGAAAATTTTGTGGAATTTTGTTGTGTATTTTGTAAGTCAGACCATTTGACATGTAATAAAATTCTTGTTTCACGGTAATGGAGAAATGAGTTTTATAATTTTGAAAAAAATGTTACCTGTCAAATGGTCTAACTTCCATAATACACAAAAAAATCTCACCTAGTTTTCAGGGAAGTTGGGAGAAGATGAAAAAAATGGTCTGATAAAAATGTTGCTCAAATTTGTTTAAACAGCGAATTGAAAAAAGGCTACTGCCAGGATCTGATGAAACAGAGTGTAGTTTTGTTTGACTAAATTACACCGTTTCACTCGTTCGCCCTATAATAAGGCCTTGCTCTACAACACCATCCTCAAACACATAATGTAATCAAACACAAACATGGATTTCTCCAAGCTTCAATAAAAAACAACTTCAGTACACATTGAGAAAATTGATTAATAAAATGTAGGAAAGCTAATTTTGTCAAACCTGAACGCAAAGCGATAGGGGCCTACAACAATACAAGAAAAATAGTGTAATCCAATTGTAATTTGCTACCTTCGTTCATGGAAAAAAGGTTACTTTTAATATTTGTGTACACTTTATGTTACTCTAATACCACCGATTTTAGTTCCCTGCCTCTCCTGTGAGTTCTCACAATCTCTGAGGCGTTACAACATCTTACAATGTATGACATCCTAAAACCACCGTATTATTTTACTGATAAAATATGACGATGAGATCATAGATATATGGTTAATCTATGATGAGAACTTACTTAGAAAAAATATAGATCACTAATGTTGAACTAGATTATTGTAATATTAGCACCCTTTGTGATGACTGGACAAACCACCCAGCAATCACGAGACGTTGATCCAATATTGATTTAAAGTTGGCGCACCGTCTTTGACGTCGGTCCAGCAGTAAACCAACATTGGTTTTTCATCACGTGTTCGCTGAGAAACCACAGCGTCCCAGGTATAGGCGAATATATTTACAAATGATGATGATTTCACTGACTATAACAAAACATACACATCACAGAATATATCGTCCCCTTGGATATGAAAGGGTGTATCTGCCACTCTGTAAAGTGACAGATACACCCTTTCATTTCCAAGGGGACGAAATCATCCCATGAACATTTAAGAGACGTATGTGTTACATCACATAGTGAGACATACGTCTCTTTGAACCCCGGGGATGCGATAGGTCATTGAAAATAATATTACATATATTACCATTTAGCACATTTGGGGTACATTCTCAAAAAATACGAGACCCTGCACAACATTATTGAGCAATACATGTATGTACACGTCTGTATGTAAAGTGTATATCTTTATTTCTGTGTGAACATTAGATTTCAAAAATATGTAAACTCTGGTAGATTAATATATTATATTATTTATCATTATATATCAGGGTATATTTTCACTTAGTAAACGACTAGTAAATGTTACCAGTTGTTTACTAAGTGAAATTAACATGAATTGATTCGCCTCATTTTGGAAATGTAACAAAAACGTAAAAGATCACACGTTGTTTCAAAAACCATAACTGTGGGATAACATCACTTATATTTTATATGTCTTCTATAAACATATATATTAGGTTCTTGTAACATATGCCACCATCTTAGCTTTAGCGTCCAGTAACATAATATATAGTAAATTACAGGATCAACACACTATTTTTAAATGCACCTGTTCTGTATTTATAGATTCTGCGAAACATCTCGTTTAAAAAACACACAATAAATATAGGATATTAATATACAGAGTTATATCAACATTACATCCATCAGAAAATAGTATAAATATAAATATAGGGTAACAATATCTCAAGTGTAAAGTCTCAGCATATGTGGCCCATCTGAAATGATGTCAACCACAAAACAAGCGCGGAAGGATGAATATTCACAGACTATTTGAGCCGGGATCAGTTACAAGGTCAGTTACAAGGTCACTTACAAGGACACTTACAAGGTCACTTACAATTATAATTACAGTATCAGTAACAATGTCAGTTACAATGTCATTTACAGGGTCAGATACAAGGTCCGATACAAGGTCAGATACAATGCCAATTACAATATCACCTGCAAGGTCAGTTATAAGGTTAATTATAAGGTCAGTTACAAGGTCAGTTACAAGGGCAGAGACACAGTCAATTACAATGTCACATACAAGGTCAGTTACAAAGTCAGTTATAAGGTCAGTTACTGTATATGTCACTATATATGTCACTGTATATGTTGAATGACAGACACTCAATTAGATCACAATTAAATATACATATAGTGTTATATTTACAGGTACGTGTTATAACAAGTATTTATTATCGCATTGTTTATTCCTAGTCTAGTGTCACACACAAATGTGAATCAAGCACCACATATCTGGACGATATGCATTTA
Source organism: Flabesymbios commensalis (assembly GCA_964017125.1). Classification (NCBI taxonomy): domain Eukaryota; kingdom Metazoa; phylum Annelida; class Polychaeta; order Terebellida; family Flabelligeridae; genus Flabesymbios; species Flabesymbios commensalis. The sequence continues at coordinate 122,578,724 of OZ024902.1, read as the reverse complement.
TATGTGTACTGGACAAAATAAGACTCAAAAAAACTTTTGAAAAGTTAGAATTGTCAACCTCATTTAGGTAAAATAATCTATGTTACGAGCAAATTTTGTGTCCATAAACTTACTGATAACACATAATTCATATTTTACTTAATGATGTTTGAAAATTTTAACTAAGATTGTTTTATTCTTACACATGTGACCAGTGTATGCGTATGCACATATTTTTAGTACCAAGTGTAATGATATGGGTCTCATAGATCTTGGATGGTTGTCTGATATTCTTTTAAAGCATGTAATATCAATGTAATTATTATGTATGATAGTGTAATACATAAAAACAATATTTGTCCGTCTATATACGGGTGTATATCCCATCATCAGTATCCGGCTGCTATTAACATTCTGTCTCATTTTCTTGTGTGTGTGTCAGTCTATCCCATCATCAGTATCTGGCTGCTATAAGGATTCTGTTGAGCCTAGATGTATGTGTGAAAGTCAGTCCTATTATCAGTATCTGCCTTTGAATCTATCCTCAAAGTGTGTGTGTCAGTCCCATGATCAGTATATGCCTGCTATAATGATTCTGTAGAGCCTAGATGTGTGGCAGATTGTCTGAACAGTTTGTACCACCCCATGGTATGTGCGCTGAGATCCAGGTTATCCAGTTTCACCATTACTTCTCCCAGGCAGTGATTACGCTCAAAACCACTCTGCTTCTCCTTGATTAAAATCTGAAACATATATAATAAAAATCACATCTTAATGTTTGCATATTCTTTATTCCTAACACAACTTCCAGCTTCAAATTACCATTTCATATTGATGAGTAATAAATATTTCCTGAATTATTTTTTAAATATTCTGAACAACCACAACCTATTTTGGTCAAAATTAAGGATATTTATTTGTTCAACCCTATAGTCGTTTAAGTCGTTTTTAATCCGTTTTTATCAGCCGTTTAAATCGCACTTATTGTGAACGAAATGTGTGTTTAAACATCAATATTTAAAAATGCTAGATAACAAGCTAAACAAATATGAGTTATTTTCACCCACTTGAAGTTGTGGATCGCGGTAGCGAGACACAACTTCAAGTGGGTGAAAATTTAAATTATTCAATTAAGCGCATTAAGGGTTAAACTTGCTTGAAAAGGTATGGATACTAGTAGTGGAAATCTTAAACGTTGGTCGCTGATCACCCATATTTAACCACCCTGCCCCGTCAAGTCAGACTACCGGTCTGACCTTGACAACAGGTGTGTGTGAGGCCTGTACGAAAAGGAGGGGGTGCGAGCAACATGAATATTCATTATGACATCACCCGTTTACTGACTGTTGTGTGGAGGTCACACTCAGGTGAGATTGTCTGGCCTGCAGGAGTTGGCCAGGGAAGAGGGGGGTTCTGAACTCATAGCACATATACGTGATATCCAGGCAGTCTGCCCGTAGTAGACAACTGGATAGATGAAGATGATATTTAACTAAATGACGGTAAACTTCGTTCGCGGAATCACTCCGATATTGATTTTGCTTTGTATTTTAAAGTCAGATAGGCGGGGTTATAAAGCTATCACAATTTGAAGTCAACACCTAATTATTATAGCCATAGACCACTCCATGTACGTTTCTGTTCTTTGATGTATCCCAGTTGCCTCTATCTCTGTATTAAATCAGCATGGTGCTTACTGGGTACGGATGTGTCCCGCTGTTCGCACACAGTTGACTATTCCTTTAACTGTCTGCTTACCTGCATATAGCGCCCATGTACATTGCAGGCTGAGTATTTGAGTGTTTTTCTATACAGTGGGTCCACACTTTGTCGTACTGTCTTCGTTCGCCTTTTCTGAAGTTTCTTCGTCTCAGCTACCAGGTAAGTCTTCACGTATGTGTCTGGAGCAGACATTGCAATTTCGTTTTTATCAAATAAAAAATTGTAATTTTTTTTAGATTAAATCACTATACAGAAAATTATATTCTCCATCTAATAAAATATACTGCTTTATATAATACTCATCACGGAGCACTCATTTCAACATTAACTTTCAGCGCCGACTTAAGACGTCAGAATCTGACGTCTAAATACATCAGATTCTGACGGCTAAAGTCGATAACCTGAAAGAGTACAGCATGTATAATGGCCGTACGTAGACCCATAACATATGTATTCAAATGAAGCAGAAAGAGCTAACTAAGACATTTATGATGATTTCAAATTGACAATAACCCTTTAGTCTCCATGGTTTATACAAAAATATATCAGCGTTTTAAGGATTACAAATTATGATAAACAAATTGGGGTGTTCACTTGTATTATTATCTAACTTATGATATATTAACACGAAACAGATTGAAGCTAGAGACTAAATGGTATACAAATAATTATATTAATACTGATATATAACTAAGATATTTATGGTAATTTTAAATCAAAAATAACACTTTGGTCTCCATGGTTTATATAAAAGTATTTCATCCTTTGGAAGGTTAAGAGTTTACATTCCCCTCTCACCTGGTGGTTGGGAGGAGGCAGATGGAGCTAGGCTTTTAGCGCAAATCACATCAATCTCAAGCTGCCCTTTAGTTACCATGAATCCCAGCTTGATGTCTCCCTGTACCAGCTTCTCTGTAACAACACAGTAATGCTCAATTTAAAAAAGTAACATGATATAATTTTTGATCAGACCATAAGCTAAAACTTATTGGTAAATATATACTTCGGGCTAGCTTTAATGGTTGATATCTAAACCATTTCAAAGACCTTTTCCTCCTACGCCCATATAATATTTTATGCTGTGCAAACATACTTTAGATCAATAGAAATATCACCAGGTTTGATAAAATTGTTTTTTTGTGGATGATCAGTAATCCAATACTTTGTTATGAAGATGTTTAATTTTCTTAAATATAAATATTTGTCGTTATTTGAAGCTGGAAATTGCGTCAGCAAATTTCAGCTTCAAATGAATAGAAAATTGACACAAAAAATTCAGCAGGCCAGAGTTTAAGGGCCGGGCCAAAATTGAACAATTTTTTATATTAGACATTATGATTATTGTTCCTCACCTAGACTTGGTTTAGGTGGCACTTGTCCAGGTCCCAGCATTGACGTGATATCATCACCATCAGGAGCAGGTCTGAGATGACTGGGACAAAGACGTCTGTAATTATACAACACATATATGACGCACTGTCAACATATCTACCTGAGATATTAAGCTCCACAGTGAGCGGATCGACTTTAGACATTAGAATCTGACGTCTGTAGACGTCACATTCTGACGTCTCAAGTCGGTCCCCGAGCTGAAGGAGTAAAACATTTATAATAATGATCGTAAACCCATAACATAGGTATTCAGATGAATCAGAAAAAGCTAACTAAGACATTTATGAATATATCAAATTGAAAAGAACCCTTTGGTCTCTTAGTTTATATAAACAAATTTTAGAGCTTTCACATATTGTGCTTGAGTGGTGAGTAACATGACAATAAATGTACCTAAGCAAATTATGTGGTAAAAATTGAGCAAACATTTCTAGACCTTCCATTTTTTTAAAGAACTGCTGTGAGGTATCATTTGTTACAACAGTTCTGTCCAAACTTTCTACGCAAAATAGTGGTTTAAAAATAATATTTACAAACGAGCAACAAATAAAACATGAAAAACATGATAATTTGACCCACGTGTAATTCTTATATCCTGATTTTTATGATATTTGATATACTTAGGGAGAGTTACATCGTGTGCCCAAACAGGACGACGTCAACCCAGCCAACAATTCATCCAATGGTGGATTAACATTGGGCCAACGTTGCAGACGGTGGGCCGCCACTGAAGAAGCATTGGTTAAACTTGTGTTTACATTTTCAGCACATGATCAGAGCAGATTTATGTCACATTTTGACAATAATCCACCGTCTTAGATCATTCCTAAAAATAAATATTATCCTGAATATTTTCTTACTGAGATTGATTTCACATTTTGGCGAAAGTCAACCATATTGTTGTATAACATTTGACACAGGTAATAATGTACATACCCCATTTCATCCAGTTCGTTATCTGATGTGGACGCGGCATGACTGCCTGATGACACGCTGTCTTTACGGTAGTCTGGGCTGCCAGGCCGCAGCAAGGAAGACCCTGAAAAAAAAACATGAAATATAGATACAGTCATAACAACAAATTGAAGGATATCAATATACATGTATCAAATTTGCGTATTCGGACACTATAGTCTGTATCTTTGATATGGCGTGTGATTGAATGAATGAATAAATGTGACCAACTAATGCTTGCATATGTATTGATTTACATAGAACGAATGACTGAATGAATGAATGAATGAATGAATGAATGAATGAATGGATGAATGAATAAATGAATGAATAAAAGAATGAATGAATAAATGAATGAATGAATGAATGAATGAATGAATGAATGAATGAAATGAAATGAAATGAATCGGGCTTTAGGCCACCTTTGTGCACATATAGGCTAAACTGGGCCAGGAGAACCTCCTGAGGATTGTGAGATGATTGAGATGACACTGTCCTCCAGACACAGGATTCGAAATTCGAGCCCTGGCGGTCTGAGGCCGAGCACGCTACCTCTCGGTCACGGAGGCTCCCCACAATACTAACTTTCACACGTGGATGGGGAAGAAACAATTTCGTTTCTTTCAAACCGCCGACACCGGGAACCGAACCCCGGACTCTGGCGTGAGAGGCAGCGGTGCTAACCACTACCCTAGGGCCCCCGCCCGAATGAATGAATGAATGAATGAATGAGACAATAAATGTGATGCTTGGATATACATGTATTGATTTGAATCAAACAAACAAACAAACGAATAAATGAATGAATGAATGAATGAATGAATGAATGAATGAATGAATGAATGAATGAATGAATGAATGAATGAATGAATGAATGAATGAATGAATGAATGAGCGAATAAGTGTGACCGCTTAATGCTTGCATATGTATTAATTTACATAGAATGAATGAATGAATGAATGAATGAATGAATGAATGAATGAATGAATGAATGAATGAATGAATGAATGAATGAATGAATGAATGAATGCATGAATGAATGAATGAATGAATAAATGAATGAATGAATGAATGAATGAATGAATGAATGAATGAATAAATGAATGAATAAATGAATGAATGAATGAATGAATAAATGAATGAATGAATGAATGAATGAATGAATGAATGAATGAATGAATGAATGAATGAATGAATGAATGAATGAATGAATGAATGAATGAATGGGACTGCTTATTGCGTGCATAAATTATTTATTGGTTTACATAGAATAAATGAAAGAATGAATAGATGCATGAATGAAAGAATAAATGAATGAATAAATAAATAAATAAATGAATGAATGAATGAATGAATGAATGAATGAATGAATGAATGAATAAATGAATAAATGAAACAATGAATGTGATGCTTGGATATACATGTATTGATTTGAATCAAACAAACAAACAAACAAACGAACGAACGAACGAATGAATGAATGAATGAATGAATGAATGAATGAATGAATGAATGAATGAATGAATGAATGAATGAATGAATGAATGAATGAATGAATGAGCGAATAAGTGTGACCGCTTAATGCTTGCATATGTATTAATTTACATAGAATGAATGAATGAATGAATGAATGAATGAATGAATGAATGAATGAATGAATGAATGAATGAATGAATGAATAATTGAATTAATGAATGAATGAATGAATGAATGGATGGGACTGCTTATTGCGTGCATAAATTATTTATTGGTTTACATAGAATAAATGAAAGAATGAATAGATGCATGAATGAATGAATAAATGAATAAATAAATGAATGAATGAATGAATGAATGAATGAATGAATGAATGAATGAATGAATGAATGAATAAATGCGACCGTTTAATGCTTGTACATATATTCATTTGAGTGAATGAATGAATGGATGAATAAATGAATGAATGAACGGAATGAATGAATAGGTGAATGAATGAACGAAGAAATGAATGAACGAAGGAATGAATGACTGAACTAAAAGGGCTTTTGTGCTCATACAAGCTAAACTGGGGCTCTTTTGTACGAATGTGCCGTGGCTATGGCAATGATTTTGCAGAACCAGAAATGAGTACGCACTGGCGCGCCCCTCTGATAGTCTGCGCACTGGCACTCCCTCTACGTAGTATGTGCACTCTAGTACCTTTAGTTAGTCCACGCACTGGCACTTCTCTCTGATAGTTTGCTATCCCACTTTATTATAAGAGCATAACGAACAGCAGATGACGTGTTTCCGAATGACATCACTGGTTCATAATAACCAGATACGCAGAGAAAAATCTCACGCACCAGATAATTCTAGCTTTCAGACACACACACTACACACAGCATCGATGTAAGGTTTGCGTCGGATTGCACGATCTGATAAAAATGGAGCCATGGAATCCTTCCGGCGGTCTAAGTGATCTTGTCTTGCTAGTGGTTCCCTGTTTTCTACAGCTGTCGGCTACAGACTTGCTCCCACCACGGCACAAATAAATCAATAGAAGGAGGCTGATTTTAGATTCACCTAAAAAATGTATCTTTATTTCTTGTTATTATTTCAAGAATGAAACTGAGCACACACCCGATGGCGCTACTAATCTACTTTGAAAAATTACAGAAAACATTAATAATTGTTATCATTATGTAAGGAATTGTTTTTCTGTCTGTATCTTTATGCACAGTTGAGTAAATTATTTAAAATGCAGTCTTAGTCTGATTTATATTAGTTGTGAGCCTTTAACATGTTTAAGCTAGCAGGGAAAAATTTACATTATTGTCATAAAGTAAGCTTCATTAATATCCACCAAAACAATGAGCACATTCGTTTTGTTCGTTTTATGTTCGTATGCCTGCTATAACATCTATATCATATCTGCCTGCACTCTAAACAATATAAGTTATACAGAAAAAACGAGCGAACGAACGAACGAACAAACGAACAAACGAACAAACGAACGAACGAACGAGCGAACGAACGAACGAACGAACAAACGAACGAACGAACGAACGAACGAGCGAACGAACGAACGAACGAACGAACGAACGAACGAACGAACGAACGAACGAACGAACGAACGAACGAACGAACGAACGAACGAACTAACGAACGAACGAGCGAACGAACGAACGAATGAACGAACAAACGAACGAACAAACGAACGAACGAACGAACGAACGAACGAACGAACGAACGAACGAACGAACGAACGAACGAACGAACGAACGAACGAACGAACGAACTAACGAACGAACGAACGAACGAACGAACGAATGAATGAATGAATGAATGCATGAATCAATGAATCAATGAATGAATATATTAATAAATAAATAAATAAATGCGCGGACGAACGAAAGAACGGACGGAATACTGAATGAAAGAATGAATGAATGAATAAATGAATGAATGGCTGAATGAATGAATAAGCGAGCGAACGAACGAACGGACGAAAATATGAATGAATGAATAAATGAATGAATGAATGAATGAATGAATGAATGAATGAATGAATGAATCAATTGATGCATAAATGAATGAATGAATAAATGAATAATGAATGAATGAATAAATGAATAACTGAATGAATCAATGAATAAATGAACGAACGAACGAACGAACGAGCGAACGAATGAATGAATAAATGAATGAATGAATGAATGAATGAATGAATGAATGAATGAATGAATGAATGAATGAATAAATGAATGAATGAATGAATACAGCAACGAATTACTGACAAATTGAAAATGGTCTGTCACATGACGAGACTTAACGTAGCCCGTAAGTTGCTTGTAGAATTAGTTGAGCTGACATTTATTTTCATTTCCATTTGCTTGATGTGCGAATACTAATGTCAAAGGGAATACAAATGATTTCATTAGAAAAAATGAGTAATATTGCAAATAAATCCCAGAAATCCATTATTAGTTGAATTATACCGTTACCATGAAATTGTATTCAGAACCGATCATCATGTGGTACATGTAGTAGTCCCTACATAAAATGTGACATTCAGTAAACTTTGCGTACTCAGGCAAAGGAAGAATAGAAGATGTATTTATAACGACACGAAGACCAGATTCGTGGCAAAACGTCATCCACATTCTTGTAATAAGCGGAGTCTACGAGGCTGAAGTATACATGGTTCATCAACTTATCGAACACCAGAGATTAACCCAATGCTGGTATAATGTTGGTCCAACGTCTGCGACGCTGACCCGACATTATGCCAACATTGTCCCCATGCCTCCTTTTTACTGGGAAGTCATCAAGCACCATGCTACAGGAATGCAGTAGACAAACCACTCCACTGACAGGTATGTTCTCTGGATCGACATAATTCGCCCCTTGGATATAAAAGGGTGTATCTGCCACCTGGCGAAGTGGCAGATACACCTTTTCATATCTAAGGGGGCGGCATATGTCCCTGCTAACAACCATCTGTGTCACGTGAAAGCCATAACATTCAATCTGCACCAGAGAGCCGTACAATCTAGATTCTAGGAAAAAAATGTATCTTCCAAATTATTTTGTTTTGCCTCAATCTGAATGCCAGCAATGACTCGGGAGTTATTAGAACAATTTCCCTTCCAATGTCCAGAGTCACGCTACGAAAAAAAAGACATGTACTGCTTACGGGCTTTTTGTTTCAGTGCATATAAGCTGTTTTACTAATATTGATGGCCTTTAACCTTTTCACTACCATACATGACGGAAATTTCCGTCGTCATTCGTCAATGAACGTAGCCATAAAATGACACAAATTGTCGTCAAATATATACTACATTTATGTATTTTTCGTCATTTGAAGCTGGAAATTGCGTTAGCAATTCCAGCTTCAAATGACGAAAAATAGAACTCCTACACCAGTATATCTGGATCCTGGCATGCACCCCGGCCTGGAAGTCAAAGGGTTAATCTGGCCATAAACAAGCATAATAATGCATGTATATGATACTGGACGGTATATTCGCATGGTAAATCTGGCGATAAATTATGGAGTTTTGCAGAGAAGTCACGTTCTAATTACGTCAAGCTTATTTAATTTAATTGAATACAAATTACATGCAGTATTGTGACGGTGTGACGATCTGACATTTCAGTGCAGAATGTCACCAATGTATCAGAAGTGAAGGTATTCCTGTAAGGGTGTCATGATTAAGGATCCATTGATTACTTGACATAGTCTGCGCATAGGTTGGCACTGATCATGACACCATGTATTAATGCTCTCAAGGACAGGAAGAGACAAGGCAGAAATTCACAATTCACCGTTAATCACAACTCTAGTCGTTTATATGATCCATTGAAATTTGAAAATTTGAAATCATAATAAATGTCTTAGTTCTACGGCCATTAATGGTATTTTGATTCTTACAGTGTGGGGACCGATTTTAGACGTCAGAATCTGACGTCTTTAGACGTCAGATTCTGACGTCTAAAATCGGTCCCCGCACAGGAAGGGTTAACTTCCAGAAAATCTAACTGTCAAATCTATTTTTTACCAGGTATTAGGGCCATCGCTAAGATCAGCATGTATGCTGTTTTATATTATCTTAACACATACTAAACATCAATGGGCAGAAAGGGGAAAGCTTATGTCGGCTTACCGAAGGGTCCCTGAGAGAAATGAATCCCATTGCTACTCCCATTTGACACTTTTCGGCTTGATCTGTCGGGAGCAATTCCTATTACCATCGACCTGCTGCTCGCTGGGGACGTCAGGTGAACAGGCTGGGAATAGGTCAGTTATATAAAGTATAATAACTTTGTATGTTGTTTCCCTTTTGTTTACTAGCAATGAAGTTTAATCCCTAAAGCGCCGTATAAACCAAGGAGACCAAGGTTTTTTTCAATTTGAAATCATCAAATCGGTATGGTATGGTATGGTATGGTACGGTACGGTACGGTACGGTACGGTACGGTACGGTACGGTACGGTACGGTACGGTACGGAACGGTACGGTACGGTACGGTACGGTACGGTACGGTACGGTACGGTACGGTACGGTACGGTACGGTACGGTACGGAACGGCACGGCACGGCACGGCACGGCACGGCACGGCACGGCACGGCACGGCACGGTACGGTACGGCACGGCACGGCACGGCACGGCACGGCACGGCACGGCACGGCACGGCACGGCACGGCACGGCACGGCACGGCACGGTACGGTACGGTACGGTACGGTACGGTATGGTACGGTATGGTATGGTATGGTATGGTATGGTATGGTATGGTATGGTATGGTATGGTATGGTATGGTATGGTATGAATCTTCAATCTTTCCAATTCATTCGAATACCTATGTTATGGGTCCACGGCCATTATATGATTCTAACGTCTAAAGTCGATCCCGCGCTGTCAGGGTAAACTGATGTGTCGGCCATTTCTGGTTATCATTACTAACAGTAGGCCTAAGTTTAACTTTAATGGCGAAAAGAGTACAAAATTATATATATCCCTGGTCATAGCAGGGTGCAAATAATCTAGATGAGCGCTGCTCTACATGGAATCAACAGGCTGGAGAGGACCATGGTCCAGAACCGTTAAAGTGCTGAATTAGATCGACCCTGTGACTGCGCCAGCGGCCGCAGAGTGGCGCGCATGTATGGCTTTTACCGAGAGAAAGCTTCGGACGATACTGTCACCTGACCTTTAACTTTGATTACCACTCAGGCCATTAGACACCGCCCAGTCTATATAACACGTGTTTTAGCAGGCTTTTTTATACCAGGATTCATTGCAGTAACACAAGGCGCTGGCCCATTGTTGTTTTAACGTTGTGCCACCGTCGAAGACGGTGGACCAACGTTAAAACAGCATTGGGACAATGTTTCGTGTTTGCCGCGAGAAGTCTTCTTGGCATTTACTGTTGAAAGATCAATGGTATTAAAGCCGCGCGAGCAATATGATCTCAGGAATCACTTCCAACTATGAATTACTTATCCTTTTTGGATTCACCGACTTGATTAATCATTCATGTGAATGTATACATCCATCTCTCATCTTGTCTGACTGGTAACTAATATTCATAAATACATTTCCATCAGAACTCGCTTTCTTTGAAAATAGTATTGTTTTACATTAGCACTAGTATAGATTTATTTATATTTCTCAAACTGTCACTAATAAGTACCCTGATGACATCGCAAGGCTCTGACACAGTGACCTCCATTTCTAAATATGACAGATCTAATAAGATCACACGTTTACGCCTGCTGAAAATGGCCTAGTTCTCATAGGCACTTGAAATATTCGTTTCAATTTTATGGCATTCGAGTTCTTCGGTAGGCGGCGCAAGTGTCGTTTTTACACAGCTGGCTGTGTAAATAAAATGGCGGTCAGTGCTACCGGGTCTGCAGCGATGTAAATGAGATAGACAGCCCAGTCATGCCGGGTAACTAATAATATTACAAAGAAACGAATTGGGTCCAACTTTGCTCCAAACGTAAGTGTATAGGCATGAAATTTGGTTCCCAAACATAAAGTAGTGTACATTCCAAAAGAGTAGGGCATTAACTAAGACAAATATGTCAATAATATATATATATATCTTTCATTGTCGTGACTTCTGTGATGGTGATGTCACCGTCGCCTTGCGTTTTATGTGACAAAACGCAACCAATACATATGCAAACATTGGGTGGTCTTATTCTTTCATTCATTTATTCGTTCGTTCATTCATTTATTCGTTCGTTCATTCATTCATTCATTCATTCATTCATTCATTCATTCGTTCGTTCGTTCGTTCGTTCGTTCGTTCGTTCGTTCGTTCGTTCGTTCGTTCGTTCGTTCGTTCGTTCGTTCGTTCGTTCGTTCGTTCGTTCGTTCGTTCGTTTGTTCGTTCGTTCATTTGTTTGTTTGTTTGTTCGTTCGTTCGTTCGTTCATTCGTTCGTTCGTTCGTTCGTTCGTTCGTTCGTTCGTTCGTTCGTTCGTTCGTTCGTTCGTTCGTTCGTTCGATTATTCATTTATTCATTCATTCATTAACTCGTTCGTTCTTTAATTAATTCATTTATTCCTGTAATTATTCAGTCAGTTAGTCAGTCAGTCAGTCAGTCAGTCAGTCAATCAGTCAGTCAGTCAGAGTCAGTCAGTCATTTATTCATTCACTTATTCATTCATTCATTTATCCATTCATTCATCCATTTATACATTCACCCATTCAATAGTGCGCGCTCTGTAAATAGTAAATTATAATGATTCATCTGTTTATTAGGAGGTAATAAATCATCTACGTCATGACGTCTACAGGAGTGATTTCAGACCGGGTTGTCGTGGTGATTCCGGAACCTTGTCAGCGTTTTCAATTAATCATCTTCACAAGACACAGGACCTTAATATTTGTTTACAAATAGTATATTGGATAAAAATAAATATGACATGGTCTTGCGTGATTTTCTGCGTGTACAACAGTGGATGTGACATTTTATTCCAATAATACGTACTGGATCCCTGGGATGACTGGAAGAAATATAATTATTTCAAAACAACAAATTTTTCATTCGCAGTAGATAGGATGATTTAAAATAACGTTCCAAAACGTGTGGATTCATTAACCCAATAAAGCGTTCAAAGAAAAAGATGAAGGTGGTATTTTACGTGAGCAAGTTAGCATAAGATAAATTAGACCCATCAAAGAAAAAGCAGGCAGCAGTTAAACAGTAATTGACTATGAATAAAATCATGATGAGTTGATTCTTAGAATCATGGTAATCATTATTTATATAAAACGTTGATTAGAAGCGCGGTTTTCGTGATGCAGGTTTTGTGATTAACTCTTTCAGCGCGGGAGCCGATTTTAGAAGTCAGAATCTGAGGTCTATAGACGTCATAATAACGCGTCATAATAAAGCACTGAATAAAATTATAATGGCCGTAGACCCATAACATAGGGAGTCAAAAGAAGTGAGAAGAGCTGACTAAGACATTTATAATGATTTCAAATTGAAAAAAACCACATTGGATCTCCAGTTTGTGCAAAAAATATTTCAGCCTTTTAAGGGTTGACACAGTGCGCCATCAGGCGACAGAGGTCGTCATTAGAATGATTAGTTTCATTTTACAGGTAACATCCTCATGTCATACTCCGCTTAATGGATTGGGCCGCATAATGGAATTGCTGACATTGTTGATGTATATGCATTGTGACAACATATGCATAATAGCAAATAACGCTTAGCCGTACTAGCCGTAACAGAATCAGTTTGTCCGAGGTTGTTGTTGTTCATTTGTGTCCAGGCAAGGGAGGGGGTATACAGTAATAACCGGTGTATAAGTAGACACTAGTAGTACATTTAGAATAATCGACTGAATGTAAATTGATGTAAAACACACACCATGATGTTTTTTTACACGTCTATCCAAGCAAACACAAGGCATTCCCCAATGTTGTTTTGATATTAGCCCTCGTCTTCAAAATGTGTTTTCTGGGATGGCGTTTATCAATCTTTGAAATTATACTCCAGCAGCACCTCCTATGTGGAGTATCAGGCTGGAGGGGGGAAAGGGCTGGTAGACTTAGTCAACCAGCTGACTCTTGAACGCTGCCACAGTTTTTGATTCTATGGCAGCTGCCGGAAGAGAATTCCAATCAGGGATAGTTCGATGCCAAAAAGAATTTTGTCCCAGTGTGGTGTTAGCTCTAAGATGTTTATAGGCCTGATTGTGCCCACCACGTGTTCTTCTGTCCGCTGGAATTAAACGGTCATTGCTAGGAATTTCGACTAGCTCATTTAAAATTTTGAACATGCTTACAAGTCTAGAATTTTTACGTCTTGTTTTCAAGTCAGTCCAGCCCAGGTTCTGAAGGAGAGATGTCACACTGGCTGTTTGTCTATAGTTTTGGGTGACAAATCTTGCTGCTGATCTTTGAATTTTTTCTAATTTATCAATATCTTTTTGTCTAAAGGGGTCCCAAACTGCTGAAGAGTATTCTAAGGATGATCTGACCAGGGAGAAATAGGCAGTCTCCCTTAGTTTAGGGGGACATGCCTTCAGGTTCCTCCGAAGGAAGCCCAGAGTGGAATTTGCTTTACTTGTAATTCTGTTAATGTGGGCCTCCCATTCCAGGGTCTCGCTAAGGCAAACACCAAGATATGGTGTTGATGAAACGTTCATTAGTGTTTCGCCTTTAAGGGTGTACTCAAATTCCAGGTTTTTTTATTTCGGCCTGGACACCCTCAGGACCGAGCATTTCGAGGGGTTGAAACACATCCCCCATCGATCTGCCCAGTCCTGTAACGCAGATAGGTCTCTCTGCAGCTGCTCCTGATCTGCTCGACATTTTATCGGTCGATACAGGAGGCAGTCATCTGCAAAGAGGCGAACCTGCGAGGAGACCGTGGAAGGGAGGTCATTAATATAGGTCAAAAAGAGTAGGGGTCCGAGAACAGTACCCTGGGGCACCCCGGACCTCACGCGAGCTGATTCTGAAGAGCTGCCATCAACTACTACTTTCTGGGTTCTATTGGTCAAAATTTTTGAATCCAATTAAGAGTTGTTCCCCGAATTCCATAGTGGTCAAGTTTGTGCAAGAGGCGTTGGTGGGGGACAACATCAAAGGCCTTACTAAAATCCAAGACAACAACATCTGTTTGTGTCTTGCTTTCAAAATTTTGAATAAATTCATCAGTTGTAATCAAAAGCTGGCTTTCACATGAGTGTTTTGATCGAAAGCCATGCTGTACGGGTGTTAAAATTTTGTTTTCCGAAAAATGGGACATGATTTGTTTACAAATGATGTGTTCGAGTAATTTGGCACAAACACATGTGAGGGATATTGGCCTGTAGTTTGCCGGAGAGTGCCGATCCCCTTTTTTGAAGACAGGGGCAACATTAGCCTCTACCCAGTCATCTGGTAATTTGCCCGTTTGTAGAGATTGGTCGAAAATAATTTTAAGAAAGGGAGATATTTCGTTGGCAGCATTCTTCAGAATCAAGTTCGGGAGCTCGTCCGGTCCGGATGCCTTTCCGCCGTTTAAACCCTCAAGTAATTTAGTTACGCCTTGAACGGTAATTTTGAATTTAGGCATTTCAGTATTCGGTGGTCCTGGTAATTTAGGTATATTCTTGGTGTCTTCAGAGGTAAAAACTGAGCAAAATTGGTTGTATAGTATTTCGGCCTTACGTTTGCTATCTGAATGCAGCTGGCCGTTTTCCTTCAAGGGAGAGACACCATTTCCATCCTGCCGTTTAGATTTAATATAACGCCAGAGTGGTTTTGAATTTTTTTGTTCTAATGATTCAGAAAGTTTGTTTTTCAAAAAAGACCACCTGGCAGACCTGATGCACGCTGGGTCTGCCGTTTACATAATTTATATTTTGCCCAAAGGTCAGCTTTATTCGTACGCTTGGCTTTGCTATATAAAGATGTTTTTTTCCGAATAGATGCAAGGAGTGATTTGGATAGCCAAGGTAGATTTTCCCGAGGGGAAGTCATTTTGGTTGGTATAAATTTGTCCAGGCATTGGTTTAGGATGGATTTGAGTTTCAACCAATTTTCATTAACAGAACGGCTGGGACTGTTTTCTGAAAAGGAGGTCCAGCAGCTCCTAATTTGTTGCCTGATAGCTTCCCAATTAGCCTTTTTGAACTGACGCACTGGGCGGGGTTTTGTACGACGGTAGGGTGGGTCAATATCCAGTTCGGTCACAACAGCACTGGTCCGAGAATCCAGGTGCGCTATTAGAAGATTTTATCAAACCGGGTTTATTTGTGATCAGGAGGTCCAAAATATTTTCTTCTCTAGTTGGTTCTTTGTGAATTTGGGCCAAGGCATGCGTATCTAGGCTTGACAAAAGCAGCTCGCATTGTGATTTGTTTGCTGCTTTAGGATTTACTACTCCATTGTCCCAGTCAATACCAGGCAGGTTGAAATCACCTCCCAGGACAATGGTCTGATTTGAATTTTTTGGCATGAGGTCTAAAGATTTCGCAAGTTCTTCTGAAGTACTAATTTTGGAGTCAGGAGGTCTATAAAAACACCCGAGGGTTAAGAATTTTGATGCCGATATCTGAACTTTAGCCCATAAAATTTCACAGTTGGTTTCTAAATCAGGGAGGAGGGTCATGTCATAATGTTTTCTGACAGCAATAAAGACTCCTCCTCCTCGGGCTTTCGAATTTCGATCTTTACGCAAAACTTGGTATTCAGGAGGGAAAATTTCACTGGTAGTGGTATCCTTGTCAAGCCAAGATTCAGTGCCGAGGATGCAATCAGGTTGGTAGTAATTTAAAGATGCTAAAAAATTTGCTACTTTCCCCTTTAGGCTTCTGCAATTTATCAATAAAGTACGCCAGTTTCTTTGACGGTTTTTAGGCCTAAAGGGGGGAATTGGACTACTGTGCTGTGTGGGAGCGAAATCTGAATTCGGTGAATTGACGTTCTCAGAGCCACTAAAATTTAGATTGTCAAAATTATTAGTGGTTTCAATTTCAAACGAATGGAATAAATTTCGATCAAAATTTGGATGATTGCATCGACAGCATATCCACGAGACGTTTGTTGTGGAATATGCCAGGAAGGTGAAAGATCCCATGTCGACACAATCTTTGTGAAACCACACATCACAACTATCACAGCAAATTCCACGCTGCTCCCATGTGACCGGGTCTTCGCAATAGCCACATGGGAAGATCGATGACAAATTTAGGCTTCCGGACATGGGAGGACCTGGATTAACTTCAACCTGGCCAGAAAGTAAAATTAAAAATAAGGCTGAACCAAAATCTAATTTAGGTGGACTGGGCTGACTTGATCCAAGACTAGGACATAGCCTGAAAATAGGTTTCACCCCACGAAAAATGCGAGAACTGAGAAAAACATGAACATGTATTTCCGGGGGGCCGAAATCAAGTACCGGTGATGTAAAAAGAATATCATGTTCCCTGTACAAAGTGTAATCATAGAGAAAGGGGATTTCGTGAGGGTATTTACACCTCTAATGTCCCCTGACTCAATTCGAGTGAGGACTAAACTGGCTGCAAACACAACCAGAAAATGTTTCATGACGGCGGTGATGTTTACATATTGAGCCGCCATTTTGTTTTTGGGTGTCATGTGATCACACGGTGCACAGTTCGAAATGAGCCAGCGAAAATCGTATCAATCAGATTACACAAATGAACGTTGTAATGTTGTATACATTTCATAAGACAATCATACCATGTTGTTTTCATATAATTTGCAATAGCATATAAAATAAAAAAAATTGTCAAAAGTGGGAAATTAAGGTATCAAATTAAACGCAAACAATTTTGACATGCCGCATTTGAAAGCCACTTCAAACATACAATTGTTCTTTTCTGTCGTGACATGATAAAGAGAATTGCCATAACTAATTATAGAGGTCTACTATAACATGAGCTTTTTACAGAGCGGTTGACAGCGAAATATAGCGACGGGTTCGTTTCGGATCTCTGATTTAATGTTTCACAAATCTGATTTTTTTAATTTAAGCTCTTATGGAATATCAACCTACGATTTCTAACATCAATTTTTAATATTTATGTGTCTGTTTTTGTCTTGGGAATAAGTCTGTCATAATAGTGTGAATATCTTGATCTGCTAATGGCTTTTCAGGATTTCCTCAAATGTTCTCAAGTCGACGTCGGCGTATTTAATTTGCCCCAGTGTCTGTTGGAAAACTTACTTTTTAGAGCGTGGGCATGCTTATAAGATTTGAGAAAAATATATTTATAGGCTTGGTAGAAATTGTTTAGGCGTTCGTGGATCAGATTATGTGAGAACGGAACATACAAGAACATAATATCAAAACTGCGGTGTTTGGTGTTGGCGGCATAAATGCATAGAAATATCCGCAAAAGATTTTTTTCTGAGTTTGTCAGCTATTTGCCTGTGACTGTGAGTGACGTTGTGAGAGCTTCTTCGCGACAGCAAGACACATCTCCAAGCGGGCAAAACTTAAATTGATAACTTTGAGGATTAACTTTAGGTCTACATAAAGTAAGGCAAGTCTGGTAGGAGTCAGAAATAAACCGCAGCAAGAAGGAGACGTGTGCATAACCTAAAATGTGCCTTGTCGCCCGGGATAGGGTGAATTTTAGAATTACAAAAATGCTTAGCATTGGCAGAGTAGCTAATAAAAAGTGTACGGATGATGGCAGCGTTAGCACAATCGTAACAAGTCTAAGCTTTTAATTGTTTTCGTTTATCAATTCACATAGGCCTACGTCAGTAGCTAATGTGATCTCGCTTATTCACATACGTCTGTACATAATCCAGTATATCTGTATGAGACTGACCGTCTGGGTAGTACGGATCAGAGGTGAAGCTACAGACGTGATGTCTGTCTGCCGTCATCTCATTCCAGTCTGCACCTAGTGCACCAGATGGGTCATGGCAGCAATACCCTGGCTATTTGAAACATAGTTACTTTTCAGAGCAAAGAATAATCTTATTTTAGCACCAGAAAAATGTGGCGTTTTTTACCATGTCTTAGAAGTAAAAATGGTGTAATGTACCAAACTGACGTTCTTAGCTTCAATTTTATGTATTATTACACATAGTGTCTTTTTTGGCATTATAACCGTAAACAATCATAGATTGTAGCAAACATGTACATGGAAAACTATACCATATGCTATGTTTAAAATAGCAAGCTATTAGAAGGGCAATCTAAATATCTGAATCATACAATATGATTTGCTGGATTTGTTTTTTTAGATCGCATGATATCCAGGTGTTCGATGGGAATGAAAAGATGAGGAAATACACCAATGCCAAGAGGATAAAATGTTCCGATGCACTCCAAGAACACGAAGTGCTTCCAAATTTAATAGCTAGATTCTTCATTTGATCCACAACACATATTGTAGCTCTTTAACGAAATAACCCCTTTGTCATCAGAGTGTTTTAGATTTTAATGATGTAGATTTATAACGGGATTGGATTCGCTCAGATCACATTACTATCGTGTATAGAACTGTCACAGCAAACACACCGCTAAGCCCGACTCTAGTCGTTTTTACTCTGTTTTATTAGCCGATGAAGTCACTGCTATTGGGAACGAAATGTGTGTTTAAACATCAGAATTTGCAAATGTTTCGTCTCAAATTAAACAAATGTGAGTAATTTTCAACCACTTGAAGCTGTGGGTCGCGGTAGCGAGACACAGCTTCAAGTGGGTGGAAAATTTAAATAGTTTAATTGATCGCTTTAAGGGATTGAGAGCACTCACCACTGTCCTGTCTTGTGACGCCCTCTATGACGGTGACACTGTGACGTCTGCCGTCTGCCTGGCCTCCACTCACCTGCTTACGTTTAGCAGGAGGCGTAGACGACTCTGTAATAATACAATCGAATAAATAATACCAACAAAATAAATATATCGAGTTCTCAATATTCAGGTGTTATTTAAATTAGGGGGTATGCTATGTATAATATCATACTTGGGCAAGATACCTGTCACTATTCACGGCAATGGTAACCTCTATATATCTTTATATATTTAGCATACTATACACATAACATCCATTAATTTACTCTATCGCAAAGTCAATCAATACAACATCAGTCAAATACAGAAGTTTTTCATTGGATTCATGTGCTGTATTCTCCAATATTGCACAACAAATGAACAACGTTTGTATTTTCTCACACATGACATACAGACAGACAGACAGATATTTTATTGACAGAAATAAAAGTCATTACAGATTTATTTGTCATAGTAATAAGAGAGATATATGTACATGTATATACAAGAATGTTAGTTTGTTAAAATCATATGAGTCAATATACATTGTATGATAAACAACTAAAATCATGTTAGGTGGCATTGCCATAATAAAAACTGGGTATTTCGGTGATACAAATGACTACTTCTTAAAATAAAATTAAAAGGCATAGCCAAGATAACATGGTGGTCTACATGTGACTGCTATATATTGTGGTTCAAACTACAGCAAGGGTGTGCTATGGGCTGATACCAATGTACATCTCATGATAACCACTGCACAGAGTGTGAGAACATCCAGATTCTGCTGAAGATGATGTCAACTCACCATCAACTGACCCTAAACCTAACCCCTGGCCCCAACCCCTAACTGTAACCAGATGATTTAAACTCACCAAAGCTTCTGGATCGCCGGTCAAGTAGCTTAGCGCTCACTTTACTGAGAACTGTGGACATGCGTCTTCTCAGGCACTTCTTGTTTGAGGCTAAACAAAACAATATGTAACCAGTTATAGATATATATTAACATAATTCATAAGACGTAAGCTCCTAATAATAATACCTGTGTGTATTTTAATATATTGTTCCTAAATGGAAAATCATGTAATCTAATCGAAATACAACATTAACTATTGTATTGCTAGGCTCTTACATATACGGTTTTAGGTATGATTCAAACCAAGCTGATTGTGATAAATGTCCAGCTCATCAACGCATTTTTCACACAATTTCCGCATCTGCTAAACCGGATTTATACATAAGACACACATAAAAATGACTAAACGCTCACATTAGGCTTCACTACTGATAACTCTCCCATTACGCCAGCTTCACTACTGATAACTCTCACATTACGCCTGCTTCACTACTGATAACTCTCACATCACGCCAGCTTCACTACTGATAACTCTCACATTACGCCAGCTTCACTACTGATAACTCACATCACGCCAGCTTCACTACTGATAACTCTTATATTACGCCAGCTTCACTACTGATAACTCTCACATTACGCCAGTTTCACTACTGATAACTCTCACAGTACGCCAGCTTCACTACTGATAACTCTCACAGTACGCCAGTTTCACTACTGATAACTCTCACAGTACGCCAGCTTCACTACTGATAACTCTCACAGTACACCAGCTTCACTACTGATAACTCTCACATTACGCCAGCTTCACTACTGATAACTCTCACATCACGCCAGCTTCACTACTGATAACTCTCACAGTACGCCAGCTTCACTACTGATAACTCTCACATTACGCCAGCTTCACTACTGATAACTCTCACATTACGCCAGCTTCACTACTGATAACTCACATCACGCCAGCTTCACTACTGATAACTCTCACATTACGCCAGCTTTACTACTAATAACTCTCACATTACGCCAGCTTCACTACTGATAACTCTCACAGTACGCCAGCTTCACTACTGATAACTCTCACATTACGCCAGCTTTACTACTGATAATTTTCACATTACGCCAGCTTCACTACTGATAACTCTCACAGTACGCCAGCTTCACTACTGATAACTCTCACAGTACGCCAGCTTCACTACTGATAACTTTCACATTACGCCAGCTTCACTACTGATAACTCTCACATTACGCCAGCTTCACTACTGATAACTCTCACATTACGTCAGCTTCACTACTGATAACTCTCACATTACGCCAGCTTCACTACTGATAACTTTCACATTACGCCAGCTTCACTACTGATAACTCTCACATTACGCCAGCTTCACTACTGATAACTCTCACATTACGCCAGCTTCACTACTGATAACTCTCACATCACGCCAGCTTCACTACTGATAACTCTCACATTACGCCAGCTTCATTACTGATAACTCACATCACGCCAGCTTCACTACTGATAACTCTCACGTTACGCCAGCTTCACTACTGATAACTCTCACATTACGTCAGCTTCACTACTGATAACTCTCACATTACGCCGGCTTCACTACTGATAACTCTCACATTACGCCAGCTTCACTACTGATAACTCTCACATCACGCCAGCTTCACTACTGATAACTCTCACATTACGCCAGCTTCACTACTGATAACTCACATCACGCCAGCTTCACTACTGATAACTCTTACGCTACGCCAGCTTCACTACTGATAACTCTCACATCACGCCAGCTTCACTACTGATAACTCTCACATTACGCCAGCTTCACTACTGATAACTCACATCACGCCAGCTTCACTACTGATAACTCTCACGTTACGCCAGCTTCACTACTGATAACTCTCACATTACGTCAGCTTCACTACTGATAACTCTCACATTACGCCAGCTTCACTACTGATAACTCTCACATCACGCCAGCTTCACTACTGATAACTCTCACATTACGCCAGCTTCACTACTGATAACTCACATCACGCCAGCTTCACTACTGATAACTCTCACGTTACGCCAGCTTCACTACTGATAACTCTCACATTACGCCAGCTTCACTACTGATAACTCTCACGTTACGCCAGCTTCACTACTGATAACTCTCACATTACGCCGGCTTCACTACTGATAACTCTCACATTACGCCAGCTTCACTACTGATAACTCTCACGTTACGCCAGCTTCACTACTGATAACTCTCACATTACGTCAGCTTCACTACTGATAACTCTCACATTACGCCGGCTTCACTACTGATAACTCTCACATTACGCCAGCTTCACTACTGATAACTCTCACATTACGCCAGCTTCACTACTGATAACTCTCACATTACGCCGGCTTCACTACTGATAACTCTCACAGTAGGCCAGCTTCACTACTGATATTACTAACTGTGAATGTCTGCATTTCACCCACTTTTGTTTTGATGATT
The DNA here is from genome assembly GCA_964017125.1 of Flabesymbios commensalis. NCBI lineage: Eukaryota > Metazoa > Annelida > Polychaeta > Terebellida > Flabelligeridae > Flabesymbios > Flabesymbios commensalis. Next base: position 122,556,094 of record OZ024902.1, on the reverse strand, counting down.
TCAAATTGAAGAAAAAACTTTGGTCTCCATAGTTTATACACGATATTTCAGCCCTTTAACGGTTAGGAGTAATTTAGGTGCATTGAGAGATCAATTACTGGTGTTTGTCACGCTCACCATACAAACGTGACTACGGTAATACACCGTGTCAGCTCTGCCCGATAGTCAACTCACGTATACACCGCTCAAAAAAGTAAAACAGCTAAATATATATATTGTGGTGTATCCTCTTGACTGACAGTAAACGGTATTACAAGTTTACTGACAGTAGCTTCACTACTGATAACTCTCACAGTAGGCCAGCTACACTACTGCTATCACTAACTGTGAATGTCTGCATTTCACCTACTTTTGTTTTGAGGTTTCTTGTCTTCTGTGTTGTTGGTTGTGGTCAAGATCTCATCCAAAAATCCCCATTCGGGAGCTGTGAGTGCAACACAATATAATATACAAGTGTATATATCCATATTTAAAAACAAAATAAGGAGAATGTTCGACAACTTAGGAAGAACATACGTGTTTCTGTAGAATCATGTTGTTTACATTCAATAAGTATAACATTTGCATTACTAGTATAAAGGCCCACTTTATTTAGCGTGCATCATACATTTTTTCTGATATTAATTTTAACAATCCACTGAACAGTGGCTGTATACAACATGACAAAAATGTTGACCAGTTAACGTTCGACAGTCTTTCTCTTGTACACATAATAAGTTAAAATTGATGACTTACTGTTGGGAGATGACTTCTGCTTGGCTACAGAAGGTGTGGAGTTGGTTGTCTCTGTACCTAACCCTCTGCTGGGGGTCGTTTGTTTACCTGTTTGAAACAACAAATAGAGATGGTAAAAACGTGGGACCTGAATAATAACAGGAATGATCCTAGCAGGATTGGCTTACTGTTGATTCGTTCATCTCCCATTCACTCTGTAAGCGCTTAGCACCAATATAATCGTTTTTAATCGGCTGTAATAGCAGAATACGTAACAAATATTTGGAATTAAATGTGGTATTTAAAAATCAACATTTGCAAATGTAAAATTTATTTAATAATAAAATAAACAATGAAACATAATTGGTCTTTATCGGTCCAATATAACATAATTACAAACCCTTAATCATTGGTGAGTTGTTATTCACATGAAAGAATTGTCTTCATATACAAGTATAACAATAACATAATGACAAATGCAACTTGCATATCACAGGGGCATTATGCATAGGAAATAATCACTATATATATGGGACAAAGTACACTGACAGACTGTGGTCTTTAACAAGTGATAGAGTACTGAGTGTATACGGGGAATAAGACATTGTCATTTTGCCATATAACCAGATAACACCTGGTCAGCTACGCCGTCACGATGTATAAATTTAAATCAGAAAGACGGCACCTCAACCGTGACAGTGGCTTTACCAATGTCAAGTCAAGAACAGTCATCGACAACTCACCCATGACTGTGGATTTACCAATGTCAAGTGAGCAACAGTCATAGAGACAATATACATGAGATATTTAGGCATGGTAAACTTATTTAGAGCTCAGTTGGGTAACCCCAGAAATACATAATACAGATTACTGTATTTCTGGTAACCCTTAAGGCACTGAAATATTTGTAGGGGCCTATTTAACCCATGGAGACCAATTTTTTTTCAATTTGAGATCATTTTAAATGTCTTAGTTAGCTCTTTCCGATTCATTTGAATGCCTACAGTATGTTATGGGTCTATTGTATCCTTTCAGTGCGGGGATTGACTTTAAACGTCATAATCTGACGTCAATAGACGTCAGATTATGACGTCTGTAGACGGTCCCCGTACTAAAAGGGTTAAACACATGATATTATGCCATATGAGGTAACCTGGTGGTACAAGTGTTTCACAGACGATGCATGCCACATGAGGTATGCCAGCGGTACAAGTGCTGCGACACATATTAGATATATTTTAATTACCGGTAGGCTTTTTAATCAATTAAATGTTTCAAAGAAAGAAAACATCAACAGTTCTAACACGCGTGTATACGCAGACCAAGATCCGTTGTTTTTTGTCGGGAGGAAAATTGCAGAAAGTAAATAAATGTCATGGCCACGATATAAATATCTTCACATTAGAAAGTCACAATATCATGTGAAAGTCGTGCGCAAAATGACATTAACATTTGCAGTGCGGGGATCGACTTTAAACGTCTTAATCTGACGTCTACAGACGTCAGATTAAGACGTTTAAAGTCGATCCCGCGCTGTGAGAGTGAACAAATGTATAATAGCCGTATATACAGAACTAAGGTATTCAAATGAAGCGGAAAGAGCTAACATTTATGATGATTCCAAATTGAAAAACCCTTTGGTCTCCATGTTTAATACAAGCGTATTTCAGAGCTGTAAGGGTTGGCCAGAGTCATGTGTGGGAGACGCTGTAACTGTAAACTCTCGTCCCGAGAAAACCTACATTGCTGGTATCAATCGCGACGCCACATAACCCTTCAGGTACAACAGACACTTTAATCCTTAACCCTTATAGCGCTGAATTGTTTTATGGTAACCATTGAGAGAAAAGGGTTTTTTAATTTGAGATCATCACAAATGTCTTATTTAGCTCTTTCTGATTCATTTGAATACCTATGTTATGAGTCTACGACCATTATTAATAGTGTTACCCATACAGTGCGGTGATCGACTTTAGACGTCAGAATCTGACGTCTACAGACGTCAGATTCTGACGGCTATAGAAGATCCCCGCACTGTACGGGTTAAAACGCTAAGTTATATAGTTTCAATTTTCACCCAACTTGTGTCTCGCTACCGCGACCTACAACTTCAAGTGGATGCAAATTACTCACATTTGTTAAATTTGAGATCAAAAATTTGCAAATCGAGATGTTTGAACACAATTTTCACTGCCGATGACTTAATCGGCTAATCAACGAATGAAACACGATTATAGTCTGTAGACGTCAGATTATGACGTATAAAGGCGATCCCCGCACTGAAAAATGAAAATATTTCCAACGGCCGTAGACCCATAACATAGATATGCAAATGAATCAAAAAGAGCTAACTAAGCCATTTATGATGATTTCAAATTGAAAAACCCTTTGCTCTTTATGGTTTATACAAAACTAATTCAGCGCTTTAACCCTTTCAAGCCTGAGTTTACCATTGTCATTTTCATCCACTAGTGGATGAAAATGACTTGAAGTGGGTGACAAATGATAAAATAAACCGTTATTTTTAAAACAGTTCCAAGACAATTTTCGTTCTAAAACCACCAGGTTTCAGGAAATTGAGTCATTCAGTGATGCGTAATGATGCTTCAATGTATCATGAGGGCCTAAAGTGTTAAAGGTTATAAGCGCAGTCTCACATTGTTATGTGGAGCTGTGTTTGCCACGAGACGTATATTGGTATCAGAATATATCCCAAATTGGCAATAGATTTTGTTTGAATAATTTGTAAAGATCGAATTTAATTTAGCCTAACAAATTTAACGCGTTAGGAAATAGAAGCGTTGTTAACTTCTCGTGCGGTATTGACATGAATAAAGTGTTTGCCTAAAGATCACACTTTATATACAGTTTATATAGTGTATACAATTTTTGCATTCATATAGCGCGAGTTCTCAATGATGCATGGGTGTTGTCCATCGTGTATTCTCTCTACATAATATTGTGAAAGCCTTTATTATAGTATTTTGTAGCATGCATGCTGCATTTTCTCATTTTGTAGCTCAGAACGAATGCTGTTTTTTCTAATTTTGTAGCACGAAAAGAATGCTGTACATGCTGATACTGCATTCAAATGAACACTGTTTGCAGACTGTTCCTGTGATTGAGTAATGACTTAGTTAGATAACCTGGTGTGTAAGAATCTACCGTGTGTAGACGGCAGACTCCGACGTATGAAGAAAATCGCCACACTGAAAAAACTAAATATTTCTAATGGTCGTAGACCCATAACATAGGTATTCAAATGATTTCAAATTGAAGAAAAAACTTTGGCCTCCATAGTTTATACACAATATTTCAGCCCTTTAAGGGTTAGGAGTAATTTAGGTGCATTGAGAGATCAATTACTGGGGCTAGTCACGCTCACCATATAAACGTGACTACGGTAATACACCGTGTCAGCTCTGTCCTATAGTCAACTCACGTATACACCGTTCAAAAAAGTAAAACAGCTAAATATAATATTTTGTTTTCAATAAATGTGAAATTGCTAACACCACATTGATATTATTCAGAGCACTGTTGGTGGTTAGCATTTACCAAACAAGAGAGGGTGAAATATTTTTAGCAAAACGCATGAGGTCATTCATGATTAATTTTCATGAATAATCTTTCAGTAAAATTCATGAGGTCAGGGGTAATTTTTCAGGAATATTCATGAGGTCAGGGGTGATTTTTCAGGAATATTCATGAATTCAGGGCTATTTTTTCAGGAATATTCATGAAGTCATGATTAAGTTTTCCGGAATATTCATGAGGCCTAGGTTAGTTATTCAGGGATATTCATGAGGTCAGTGTTAGTTGAGACACACATAGTATGTGATTGAGTAATGCCTTAGTTAGATTACCTGGAGTGTTCCTGTGATTGAGTAATGCCTTAGTTCGATTAATTGTAGTGTTCCTGTGATTGAGTATTGCCTTAGTTAGATCACCTGGTGTGTTCCTGTGATTGAGTAATGCCTCAGTTAGATTAATTGTAGTGTTCCTGTGATTGAGTATTGCTTTGTTATATTACCTGGTGTGTTCCCGTGATTGAGTAATGCCTTAGTTAGATTACGTGTATTGTTCCTGTGATTGACTAATGCCTTAGTTAGATCAAGGGTAGTGTTCCTGTGATTGTGTAATGCCTTAGTTAGATTACATGTAGTGTTCCTGTGATTGTATAATGCATAAGTTAGATCACATGTAGTGCTCCTGTGATTGAGTAATGTCGTAGTTAGATCACCTAGTTTGTTCCCGTGATTGAGTAATGTCGTAGTTGGATTACCTGGTGTGTTTCTGTGATTGAGTAATGCCTTAGTTAGATTACCTGGTGTGTTCCTGTGATTGAGTAATGCCGTAGTTTGATAACCTGCTGTGTTCCTGTGATTAAATAATGTCGCAGTTAGATCACCTAGTTTGTTCCTGTGATTGAATAATGCCTTAGTTAGATCACCTGGTGTGTTCCTGTGATTGAATAATGCCTTAGTTAGATTACATGTAGTGTTCCTGCGATTGTATAATGCATAAGTTAGATTACATATAGTGTCCCTGTGATTGAGTAATGCCTTAGTAAGATTACCTGGTGTGTTTCTGTGATTGAGTAATGCCGTAGTTAGATCACCTGGTATGTTCCTGTGATTTAATAATGCCTTAGTTAGACTACCTGGTGTGTTTCTGTGATTGAGTAATGCCTTAGTTAGATTACATGTAGTGTTCCTGTGATTAAGTAATGCCGTAGTTAGATTACCTGGTGTGTTCCTGTGATTTAGTAAGGCCTTAACCCTCAGTTCACTAAGCTTTTCAATTTGAATTTTAGTCACTTTAAGTTGTGTCTCGCTACCACGACACACAGCTTAAAGTGACTAAAATGTATGTTATTTGTGAAAATTAAGTCCCAATATATACATATCAGTGTTCCAAGATTTAAGTCATATTTTACTCTGAAGAGCTCGTTATCAGGAGTTATACAGGTGCTAATAAAAATGTATGTCTAGCCTACTGCAGTCGACATCAGTGCTCTAAGGGTACCTGGATTACCTGGTGTGCTCCTGTGATTGAGTAATGCCTTAGTTATATTACATGGTGTGTTCCTGTGATTGAGTAATGCCTTAGTTATATTACATGGTGTGTTCCTGTGATTGAGTAATGCCTTAGTTATATTACATGGTGTGTTCCTGTGATTGAGTAATGCCTTAGTTATATCACATAGTGTGTTCCTGTGATTGAGTAATGCTTCAGTTATATTACATGGTGTGTTCCAGTGATTGAGTAATGCCTTAGTTATATTACATGGTGCGTACCTGTGATTGAGTAATGCCTTAGTTAGATTACCAGGTGTGTTCCTGTGATTGAGTAATGCCTTAGTTTTATTACATGGTGTGTTCCTGTGATTGAGTAATGCCTTAGTTAGATTACCTGGTGTGTTCCTGTGATTGAGTAATGCCTTAGTTATATTACCTGGTGTGTTTCTGTGATTGAATAATGCCTTAGTTATATTACATGGTATCTTTCTGTGATTGAGTAATGCCTTAGTTAGATTACCTGGTGTGTTCCTGTGATTGAGTAATGCCTTCATCTTGTCATAGGCTGGAGTGGCCGGGATTAGAGGCATGCTGCACCAGGACTGTCTGTTTGCCAGTGCGGCCAAAGGTACAATAGCTCGGCGGGATCGCGGGGAGGGTCCGGGTAGAGCCCCCAGGTTCTCATCGTGCTCTCCCAGGGGGTAGGTGACTGACGTGTTGGACGTGTTAGCTGCTGACAGGTCTAGAAGAACCTCCCCCAGAAATCTGTCAGCCTTAGAGCATCCATCCCATAATGTCACCTCTAATGTCCGCTCCTGCATCTGGAAAAGCAATTGGAATATAGGCCCCTCTATATATTATTAGCAAAAAAGTATAGATTAAAATTGCTTTGGAATTTGAATCATTGCTATCAGCCTGGATACGATGAATGAATAAATGAATGAATGAATGAATGAATGAATGAATGAATGAATGAATAAATCAATCAACCGATCAATCAATCAATCAATCAATCAATCAATCAATCACTCAATCAATCAATCAATCAATCAATCAATCAATCAATCAATCAATCAATCAATCAATAAATCAATCAATCAATCAATCGATCAATCGATCAATCGATCAATCAATCAATCAATCAATCAATCAATCAATCAATCAATCAATCAATCAATCAATCAATCAATCAATCAATCAATCAATCAATCAATCAATCAATCAATCAATTTATCAATCAATCAATCAATCAATCAATCAATCAATCAATCAATCAATCAATCAATCAATCAATCAATCAATCAATCAATCAATCAATCAATCAATTCTGACGTCTAAAGTCGATTCCGACGCTCACTTAATCAGTCTTTTATTCATTTGTCCTTTCTTTTATTCAATAATTCACTCGCTCATTCACCAGTTCATTAATTAAAAAAAAAATTGTTTATTGATTTATTAATTTGATAATGTATTATTTTATTAATTAATTAATTTATTTTTCTATTAATTTAATTATATTCATTTATTTATTTTAAATTATTTTATTTATTCATTTTTTTATATTATTTTTTCTTCATGTTTTTGTTCATTCATTGACTGAAGTTGCCTTATTTAACAATCTCAATAAATTGATTCCACTCTGTGTGGTGTTATTCAAATCACTTACGTGTTCAGTATTGGTGTTCTCAAACACAAAGCTTTGATTCCACTCGGGATTTGTCGTACTCATTATTGTCTGCGTCCGCCTCGTGTCACTGGAAAAAAGAACAAGAAGAACAAGTTTTATAATCCACATGAAAGATAGGATCATGTATACATGACTGTAATGGAAGTGGTGGTCTCGGTGGCCAAGGGCGAATACGGTTTCATTTTAAAAGACAACCACAGTTTTATATTCTGCATCAAAGATAACAGCTGAGAACGATGTGTTTTATTAGTAGGAGCTTTATATAACTAGCAGTGTGATCAAACATGTTAATAACTAGCAAGGGACACAAATCGGTGTACGTTAATTGCATAAATAATTATAACAAGTTTTGTATTTGTAGAACAATAAAATCGCTTTTTCTTTCACATAATCACATCTCGAAAGTAATCATAAAACGGTTCTAATTAGTTTTTATATGTCACTGGATGACATTACATGACACTTTCGACTGAATGAAATTCAGGTTACATCAATTATTTTAACTCAGAACGAAAATGTGATTAAATGGAATACAAAGGAAAATTGAATGACGTTAAAGATCAGCTTGGAAGGAAGTAATGCCCATGTAAACACGTGGCACGCTTAACCAGCTCTGATTGAATGTTAGGTGACATCTTTAATGTTGGCCCACTATTCAGACAATACTATGCCAGCTCATTGAAACTGAGGGTTTCAGCCAAAGATCGCACCCACACAGCAACATGCACAACTTCATCTGGACGCTCATATCTAAGAAATACACGAGGAATCGAACCGTGAAACCTATTTTAAAACACACCACTACAATATTTCTTTGTCCGACCACTACATTCTAATCCGGGAATGGGGAGTTATTGTGATCAAGTACAGGCCAATTATCATGGTAGGACTATGGCACTATAATCAGTACAGGCCAATTATCATGGTAGGCCTATGGCACTATAATCAGTACAGGCCAATTATCAGGGTAGGCCTATGGCACTATAATCAGTACAGGCCAATTATCATGGTAGGCCTATGGCACTATAATCAGTACAGGCCAAATATCAGGGTAGGCCTATGGCACTATAATCAGTACAGGCCAATTATCATGGTAGGCCTATGGCACTATAATCAGTACAGGCCAATTATCATGGTAGGCATATGGCACTATAATCAGGACAAGCCAATTATCATGGTAGGCCTATGGCACTATAATCAGTACAGGCCAATTATCATGGTAGGCCTATGGCACTATAATCAAGACAAGACAATTATCATGGTAGGCCTATGGCACTATAATCAGTACAGGCCAATTATCAGGGTAGGCCTATGGCACTATAATCAGTACAGGCCAATTATCATGGTAGGCCTATGGCACTATAATCAGTACAGGACAATTATCAGGGTAGGCCTGTGGCGTTATAGTCAATCAGGTGTGACCGAACTGTTGATTATGAGGGATCCTCATTATGGTCGGATGTGTTTTATGTCAGTTAAAACCCTCGAAGCACTACAGCCGTCGGCCTCAGCCCTTTTCGAAGCTAAGAATGTAGAGCGCTTGGTGCTTTATCCTATACGTAATTGTTGTTCCACCGTCTACGAGGTTGGTCCAACATTAAAGCGTAAGAGACATCAACGCGAAAGCGGACGCAACAATGATCAAACTCACTATGTTATCATTTACAAAACACACGAATGTGTGGGTGTCCTTTGACAAGGATAAAAAAGTGTGATTGATAATTTTCGCTCGCGTTCACGTTGGTGTGTTTTGGTGATTATAAAATAGTGTGTTTTATAACTGCGTTTGTATGTTTTCGTAGTGATAAATAGTGTGCCAGATAACTTTTACGCCGTGTTGCGCTGTAATGTTTTCATCTTGCCGCATCCGGTCTGACAGTAAGACCACTGGTCTGACCTTGACAACAGGTGTGCGCTGGATCTGTATGAAAAGGAGGGGTGCGAGCAACATGAATATTCATTATGGTGTCACCGGTTTACTGTCTGCAGTGTGGAAGGTCACACTCAGGTCAACTTGTCTGGGTTGTCTGAGTTGGCCAGGGAGGAGGGGGGTAATATACTCATAGCACATATGCGTGATATCAAGGAGTCCGGTACCAGACAGCTTGATAGATGAAGATGGAATGTTTTAAGCTTTGCACTTATATTAATATTGAACCAAAGCTTCTTGTTTGCTGTGACTGTCACTAAGATGTGTGTATTACCAGCTGACCAGAGACGCTGACCCTGTCTCGGCTCAATGCTGGTCCAACGTCTGCAACGTTGGGCCAACATTGAGTCAAAATATGGTACCTAGCAAACACAAAACATTTGGATAGCATTAACCATTGAACCGCCGGTGCTACATATATTCGGGTTTTCATTTTTTATTAGCACATTAAGTACCACATTTTAAATATGTTAAAGGTAAAATGTGACATCAACCAGCAAGTTTTGAAAAGAGTTGACCTCCATTTTGTCAAATCTGAATAATTTTCACTCACTTAAGTTGTGGATCGCGTCAGCGAGACACAACTTCAAGTGGGTAAAAATTCAAATTAAATAATTTGGCGGTTAAAGGGTTAATACAATGTTGGACCAACGTCGAAGACGTTGGACCGACGTTGTATAAATGTTATACAAATATATTGTGTTTGCTGGGTAACCGTGTGGTTGTTGCTGGGTTATTGGCAGTGGTTGTTACACGTCTCTGGCCTCACTAGCCGTATCCGCAGCACACTTCAGATGCTTTCATCCCCTCTCAGTCTTACACTATCAGGCTTATTACTGACAAACGCCTGCAACCTTTCTCAATATAATTGGAAGGCGAGGCAGCTGATAAAACGAACAAAGCGCTGGTTATGGAAATACACTACCAAGGGCTGGAGAGCCATGCAAAGTGGCAATGTGGGCACGGCAAAACAGAAGATAACGCAGGAGCTTAAAATAAAAAGACTCAATATGTTTTATCTTATATTATCCGGTTATATTACATTATATAATAGTTCAAAAAAAATCCATTTGACCGTTTATTCAAGATTCAATTTAAGATCACATGCACCAGGCGATAATGCAGGGATTTAGATTATAAACGATCGATGTTTACCCTTGTTTTATGTTGCACTGATTATTATTTAAAACCAAAACCGAAGTCTTAATTTGCCCTTGTAATCCACCCAGTTATTATCCGCTCTTGTTTCACTTCTTTTGACCGCAATTCTCATCTCAAAGAAATTAAAATGTCTAGATTTTGAAATACATGTAATCAAGTATAATATATCAAATTATAGGCTTTATTGTGATGAGTTATACCATCCTTTTATGAATGAATTTGATTCAAATGGTGATGTGGTATATACAGTATTATAACCCTCACAACGCTAAAATATTTTTGTATAAACCATGGAGACCAAATCATAAATGAAAATCATCCTAAATGTCTTAGTATAGTTTTTTCCGTTTAATTTGAATACCTATGTTAAAGGTCCACAGCGATTATAAATGTGTAGTTCTTTTAGTGCGGGGATCGAATTAAGACGTCAGAATCTGACGTCCATAGACGTCATATTCTGACGTCCAAATTATGTCCCCGCACTGAAAGGGTTATAGGATTTGACAGACCTGTAATATTTACACAACATGTATTTGAACAAAATTCAAGGAAAAGTAAATGGTAAATTCATCGCAATAAAAGCTTTCTCAGACCTTATTCATGTTATTTGATGTATTTCACCCTATAGTATGTATTAGAATTAGATGATATTTATAAAACTTGTGATGGGAATCACAGCAGCCTTGAAACTAATGGATAGGTACCCTAGTAACCTGTATCTCAGTAGCTAGAGAGTATAAATACAATCAAATCTATTAAAGCTCTAAGATTATATATGACATTTAAATATCCGCCCACATTTTTCGCTATACCGAGAACCACAACTTCAAGTAAGTAAAAATTAGTGACATTTGCACACTTTGTATCAAAGTATATGTTAATCTAGCAAGCTCATTTATGTTTAGAACATAGGAACCAGCCCAAAAATCTAAAGAAAACAGTGATTTTGGGTCCGAAAAGTTAAAGTTGTGGGTTGGTTCCCATGTGGTTAACAACGGCTTAACAAATTATCTTTTCCTACTGTGCCCGCATATATACGTTTTCAAACAGATTTTAAACTACACATAATCATCGAAATGGATAACATAGCTTGTGATAGATGCTCAGTCAGTCAAATAATTATATTTGGAATAAGCATATTTTCAAAAATTAAAAATTAAATTGTCATTTGAAACTAGAAATTGCGTTAGAAATTTCAACTTCCAATGACGAAAAATCCAACAGAAACAATTCAGCAGGGCATGGGTTAAGGACCAACAAGAAGGCTGAAGAAGGCTCACAGGAGCGTGCGTTTTAAGGGTACTTTGCTGATTTGAGGCCAGAGGTTAACCCTATCAGCGGCGGCCGTCTGTAGATGTCAGATTCTGACGTCTACAGACGGTTTCCGCAATGAAAGAATTTAAAAAATGTATAATGGCCGTATATCCAAAAACATAGGTATTCAAATGACGCGGAACGAGCTGACTAAAACATTTATGATGAAAAACACCCTTTGGTCTCCATAGTTTATACTAAACTATGTCAGCGTTTTAAGGGTTAGTGGTGTGTGTGGTTGGTGCTGAGGGGAGTAGTGTGATTACCATGGTAATCATGTGACCCTGGTCATTCTATTCCCATAATTCTCAGGGTCTCTCGCGCAGCTCTATTACGCCGGCAGAAGCTGACCGCGTTGAAGAGGAGGCTTAAGTATGACATTCTACCCCTAATTTAAATAACAGCTGAATGACGACGGTGATTGGCTGATCTAGTGGTTTATACAAAAATATTTCAGCGTTTTAAGAGTTAACCCTTAGAACACTGAGCTATTCAATTTCAATTTCAAATTTCAGTCACTTGAAGTTGTGTCTCGCTGCCGCGATACACAACTTCAAGTGACTGAAAATTTATGTGATTTGTAAAATTTAAGTCTTAACATATATCAGTCTTTCAAGATTGAAGGCATATTTTACTTATAACAACTGGTTATCAGGGTTTATACAGGTGCTAATACAAACACAAAATGTCTAATAATATTAGTCGACATCAGCGGTGTAAGGGTTAACATCACTGGAGTCGAGGGACCAATTAATCATAATAGAAAAATCAAGAAGTCTTTCTAAAGTAACTGCTCAAAGTCCTATTTGAATTAAACAAACAAAAACGAAAACGAGCACATTGCTCCACAAATTATTTTTCACAATATTTCGCATTAACGAAATTTACAATTTCACAGCATAATGTGGATCTGGTAATTTTCGCTAGTTTAAATTTTCGCGAATTTCAGATTTTGGAGCTTTTCAAGAAGTTTAGAATTCGTAAATTTTCATTTTTCTTCAGGAGCGCTATCATAATAATAATTTTCCCAATTTTATCAAATTCGCGAATCTGTCCTCCTCGCGAAACTCGCGAATATTAAAACCTCGCGAATATTACCAGATCATAGTTTTATTGGTATTTACTTATTTCCACTCAAGAGTTGAGAAGATATGAAAATAACTATTGTGCAATGTTAAACATAAGTTAACCCTAACAACGCTGAATTATTTTCCCTTAAACCATGGCGAGTAAAGGCTTTTTCAATTTGAAACTATCATAAATGTTTCAGTTAGATCTTTCTGGTTTATTTGAATACCTGGTTATGCGTCTACGACCATTATACATATATTAATTCTTTCAATGTGGAGAACGTCTTTATACGTCTGAACCTGACGTATAAAAACGGCCCCTGCATTGAAAGGGTTAAAGAGAGTGAATGTAAAGGATTAGGTCAGATTAATCATAATGAGCTTTACATATCTGACATTAACCCTTTAACCGCCGGTGTCGCTTATATTCGTTTTTTTACATTTTTTTTAGCATGTACCATATCAGCTATTAAACATATGGAAGGTAAAATGTAACGTTAATCTGCAAGATTTGAAAATAGTCCACGTCCAGTTTGTCAAATCTGAATAATTTTCTCCCACTTGAAGTTGTGGATCGCGTCAGCGAGACACAGCTTCAAGTAGGTGAAAATTCAAATTGAATAATTTAGCGGTTAAAGGGTTAATAACATAGGTTTACTTAACTCACATTAATCAGGATTGTAATGTCAGGAGATTCCTCAGAATCGTGACTGTGTAGGATTATATACAGATATTTAATTAACGTGACATTCGAATGACACCATCCTCCACAATATGATGACGTCAGAATATGACACCCAGCTCTAAGTAAACATAGGCCTACAGGTCAGTCTCTAGGCTATTCACTCCCATTGATGTCACAATCTAATCGCTCTGCCACACTTAGTCGGACTCAGAAACTAACATCACTGAACAACGGTGGTGTTCGTTACATCCGTCAGATAAGCGTGTTGTCTTGTATATGTTCTGAAAGTGTTCAATATTCCGGAAAGCCCGAGGAGCTCTACATTCATAGCTAAGAATGGAGAAACCCGAAGGCTTCAGGTGATTTAAAACACATTCGACTATAATGAGGATCCCTTATAATCAACACCTCGGTCACACCTGACTGATTATAGCACCATATGCCTACCATGATAATTGGTCCGCACTTGGTCAACAATAACTCTTCATTCCGGCTTAGAATGTCGTAGTCCACAAAGAACATAATGTAGTGGTGTGTTTTAAATGGTAAATGAAGCCAGAGGATATCTACATTCGTAGCTGTAAAAAAGGTCGAAGGTCCTTTTCACAGCTAAAAATGGAGAACCCCGAGGATTTTAACTGATTTAAAACACCATGATGAGGTTCCCTCATAGTCAACAGGTCGGTCACACCTGACTGATTATAATACCATAGGCCTACCATGATAATTGATCTGTACTTGATTAAGAATAACTCTCCATTCCCTACTTAGAATGTAGTTGTCAGACAAAGAAAATAATGTAGTGGTGTGCATTAACCCGTACTAGAGTATGTAGAACTTGTCCGATGATGTCCGTTTCTCAATCTGGCCAAGTGTGACATGGCCATTACTGTATGGTCATTGTATGTTAACCCCTACAGCTCTGAACTCTAAATTTAAATTTTCAGTCACCTGAAGTTTTGTCTCGCCACCGCTATCCACAACTTCGAATGAATAAAAAATACTTCGATTTGTAAAATTTAAGTCATAAAATTTCACCATACTTAAGACCTACACTTTTGTAATATGGTTACACTAGTGCTAATAGAAACATCAAAAGATTACTGCAGTCGACATCCGAGCTCGAGGGCTTATTCCCCAAAGCTCGGCATAATACAATTTATTTTTTTACCCCATGATAGCGGCGCCCAGAAGATTTGTACCGTCGTAATCTGTGGTGACTGTAACTTTCTGTTACAGTCACGACTGGGGCTAATACATGCCACTGTTATTAGATGTTACCATAGTTACGCAGTTATGTCACATGGGGATGTCATATTATGTACGCCCCTCTGGGGGCTCAAGACATTGTTTATCAGCACACATATGTTTGTATTTGGTGCAGCGGATTCCTAGAATTATTCTATTAATAGCAGTTATCATGGTGACCTGCCACCTACATGTACGTCTGGCAGGACGTTCATTTGTCAGGCTTCTCTAGATGGAGAATTAGCCTCCCATTATAAATACATCTGCCAGGGGCTGATGTAGTAATAGCCATGTTACAACTGAAAATATAGCGAATGACTGAATGACTGAATGACTGAACGAGCGAGCGAGCGAGCGAGCGAACGAACGAACGAACGAACGAAAGAACAGACGAACGAACAAACGAACGAACGAGCGAACGAACGAAAAAATGAATGAATGAATGAATGAATGAATAAATGAATGAATGAATGAATGAATGAATGAATTAAATAATTAAATAATTAAAGAATGGGTTGATGGGTGGATTATTTTATGAATGGGTGAATTATTGGATGGATTGATGAATAGATCGACGAATGAATAAATGAATGAATAAATAAGTGGATGAATGAATGAATAAATGAATAAATGAATACTTGAATGAATGAATGAATGAATGAATGAATGAATGAATGAATGAATGAATGAATGAATGAATGAATGAATGAATGAATGAATGGCTGTATTGCATTCTTGCTCACCCCAAACAAAATGTAGAATATTACACCCTTCTTCCACTGACTATCACCAACATAACGTGTTATAATACTTACACCCTGTTGGGCAGTAGTCTGAGTTTGGCCAGGGCACATGGTAGGTCTGATGTGCCCGCATCTCCTCTCAGTGCCAAGCCTTCCGCCTCCACCACAGTCACAGACAGGGTAGCCGCGTTAGCGTCATGCCACAGGCGCATGCGTAGTCGTCCATCCACCAAGCAGTGTCGCTGTTGGTCGTCAGGGGGCATCGCTTCTATATGACCAGATATTTCACCATTCATCTGGAAATACACAACTATTGCCGTTATGTGTTCAAAACAAAATAAGAAACTGTCGCAAAATTGATGAGTTAACCGGTGATTACCAAAAATGTATGTATTAGTCCAGGGGTAATTTGCATGATAGAAATGTCAGTTGAAGTTGTGAATGGCGGTAGCTCAACACAACTGATCATGGGTAAAACATGTTTTACTCATAGCTATAGGGGTTATCAGCTCTGGGTTATGTTGAATCAAAGTGACTGTCGATGGAACAAAAATATTGCCGAATATATTTTAGTGAACCCTAAGCCTTGTGATGATAAATTATTATTACCATTTTTTTTCGTCAATTGAAACTGGAGTTGCCAACGCATTCTACGGCTTCAAATGACGAATAATAATTATATTTATATATTTATTATATTTATATATACAGATATAAATTATTATAATTATTTTATTATAAGTTGATCAGATACTGCAAATTGCTGTGTGGTGTAAATTTTCAGTCAATTTTCAGTAAATTGTATTTGCTTAGAAATCAGTTTACAGGTGAGTACACGTCTCCGGTGTCTCACACGTGCATAGTGGAACTAATAGTAAATACACCTGTGTATAGTGGGACTAATAGTAGATACATATGTGCATAGTGCGACTAATAGTAAAGGCACATGTATATAGTGGGACTAATAGTAAATGCACATGTGCATAATGAGACTAATAGTAAATGTACATGTGCATAGTGGGACTAATAGTAAATGCCCATGTATATAGTGGGACTAATAGTAAATGCACATGTTCATAGTGTGATTAATAGTAAATACACCTGTGCATAGTGGGACTAGTAGTAAATACACATGTGAATAGTGAGACTAATAGTAAATTCATATTTGTTTAGTGTGAGGAATAGTAAATACACATGTGCATAGTGCGACTAATAGTAAATACACATGTGCATAGTGGAACTACTAGTAAATAGACATGTGTATAGTGTGACTAGTAGTAAATACACATGTGCATAGTGGGACTAATAGTAAATACACATGTACATAGTGGGACTAGTAGTAAATACACATGTGCATAATGGGACTAATAGTAAATACACATCTGAATAGTGGGGGAAATAGTAGATACACATGTGCATAGTGAGACTAATAGTAAATACACATGGTCATAGTGGGACTAATAGTAGATACATAGTAGATACATACACATGTGCATAGTGGGACTAGTAGTGAAGACACATGTGCATAGTGGGACTAATAGTAAATACACATTCATGTACATAGTGGGACTAATAGTAAATACACATGTGCATAGTGGGACTAGTAGTAAATACACATGTGCATAGTGGGACTAATAGTAAATACACATGTGCATAGTGGGACTAGTAGTAAATACGCATGTGCATAGTGAGACTAATAGTAAATACATATATGCATAGTGAAATTAATAGTAAATACACATGTACATACTGGGACTAATAGTAAATACACATGTGTATAGTGGGACTAGTGATAAATACACATGTGCATAGTGGGACTAATAGTAAATAAACATATGCATAGTGAGACTAATAGTAAATACACATGTGCGTACATTTTTGCGTACATTTGCCTAGTGAGACTGATTGTAAATATACGCGTGCCTTGTGTGATAAATAGCAAATACATAAAAACACGCGTGCTTGGTGGGACTAATAGCAAACACAGACGTGCATAGTGGGACTAGTAGTAATACATACGTGCCTAGTGGGACTAACAGTAGCTACACATATGTGTCCAGTAGGACTAATTTCTACATTTTCATAGCACACCAGGTGTTTAACCCTTTGACTTCCAGGCCGGGGTGCATGCCAGGATCCAGATATACTGGTGTAGGAGTTCTATTTTTTGTCATTTGAAGCTGGAATTGCTAACGCAATTTCCAGCTTCAAATGACGAAAAATACATAAATGTAGTATATATTTGACGAAAATTTGTGTCATTTTATGGTTACGTTCATTGACGAATGACGACGGAAATTTCCGTCATGTATGGTAGTGAAAAGGTTAAGTAATGACAAACCTGTTGGACATGATTGGGGGTCGGTGGAAGTTTCCTCTTTTGTCGTGGGGTTATTTCCTTCTGATCTACCTTCACAGGCTGTTGCAGGTGATATTGTGTAGTCCCTTCCTCTTGTTTGTGTTGTTGCTGTTCAGAATGTTGTTGCTGTGCTTGTATTTGTTGCTGATGTTGCTGTTGTTGCTGCAACTGCTGCAGCACCTGCTGATGTTGTTGCTGCTGCTGCTTATGTTGCTGCTGCTGTTGCTGCTGTTGCTGCTGTTGTTGTTTCTGCTGTTGTTGTTGTTGCTGCAGCTGGACCTGTTGCTGCAGCCTCTCTGGAGGGGTTTCCGGTTGCTGACCCACCTTGACTACGGTTTCTTTGATGGCACCAGCGCTGTTTATTGTATCTGGTGTCTTCCCATTGTCTACCGCGGCTACAACCAAACATCACGACATCAAAAACAGTCGGTGGTAAATGCTCAGATAATCAAATGATTCTAGTTGGGAGATGTCGTTTTTTCTTAATATAAATATTTTTCATCATTCCAAGATGTAAATAGCGTTAGCTTCATTCTGTTACAGACGCCGTTTGTCTTTGACTGATATACAAGCGTAAGCTAGGAATAAACATTATAGAGTCATGCACACAGCTACAGAAAATAATATTGAAATCCCACAAATAGACAGACTTTATAAATTAAATTATAACAGCAATTATTGAAATGAAATAAGAACAAGTAAAATTAGAATGTATTCACAAGATCTAGATATTAGTATCAGATAATAACTCTAGATATTAGTGACAGACACAACATAGCTAAAAGTTACCGCCGAGAGACGTGAGGTTATCAGTGATTATTTATATTAAAAATAAAGGATTTTCTATTGTGAAAATGATGTTTGATCTTTGTTAGTACTAATTATAGCCTACGCCTATACGTATATCATATAATTACACTATTCTATTAATCTGTTATTATATGTGTTATACATAGCCTACATTTGAGTGCAAGAACAATTTAATTTGAATGGAGCGGAAAAAGCTAACTAAGACATTTATAATGATTTCTAATTAAAAAAATCATTTGGTCTCTTGCTTTACATAAAAATGTGTCAGCACTTTAAGAATTAAGACATTTTTTATTTCTAGAACTGGTTACACAAGTGTGAATTAAAATACAGAAACACAATTATCGACATCAGTACTTCAGGGGTCAAGAGAACACGAACAAAACACAATGCGCATTAATTGACTTTCACTCCATAAGGCAACCTGAATGATTTCGATATATCATTAAATGGTTATTTTTCATTAAATATATTTGAAATATATTTCTCTATCTCTACAAATCGTTTTTTTTTTTTTTTTTTTTTTTTTTATTTGCGGATAACACATGCTTTGGTCAATTGATTCTAACAGTCGTCTCCGTGTAAGATCTTTTTTCCAGAAAACACGATATATTGACCCAATATTGGCCTTATGTTGGGCCCTCGTCTACGACGCTGACCCAGCATTAAACCGACATAAGCTCAGGGTGTAGTTTTTGTTAGGATTCCGCTTGGGATCTGCCTCCGCCTCGGAGATCTGCAGCTACTGCTGCTGCTGCCAACTGCTGCAGCAGGATGTAAATATCAGAGAGTGCTACCATTATTGACCAGAATCTGATACCATCTAATCTCACACGAGACATTGTGACCACATTGTGACAGCATTGTGTCAACGCTGCGTATCGGTCGGCAGAGTAAGATGATACATAGATGACTGCAGTAATAGATAGACATCAATCTCTGAGAAAATGTACCGCAGAAAAGCCAGAAAAGGCCACGTGATTGTTTATCTATATTTATACTTTCGTCTTTTTTAGTTGTGTGGCAATATTTCCTTATAGCACGTTGTTACAATCGTTGTTTTCAGCTGTACACAGAATAGTATTGCTGTCTTCACATTAATGGCAGTGGTTACTTTGACAATAATAGCGTTAATATGCAATGGCTGAAAACGTATATACACTGCGTTTCCTCAATTAGTTATGATAATTGCATTGCGCTTAAGGCTTTTGTAAGATATTTTATTAAATATTGTATTAACATTGATCAAATATTTGCAATATGCCTATTAGTATTATTATTGTCATCCCTGAATAAAAGGTTGCTGGTCTCCCTCAATGCCTAATTATGTTGTGTACTATGTTCCTGGAAAAGGAGACCAGATATTAATGAGAGCTGGCACAGACAACAACAACGCCCACCATCTCCAGAAACGTGATATCATCAAGCCATTAACCACAGCATGGAATGCATTTATTTTTAGAAATATACACCCTTTGAGAATATTTTTTCCACGCTGACTGTATTAATTACAGCGACAGACAATCTCAAGTGAGGAGTAAAACCTACAAGTTTATAATTATGCGCTTTAGGAGCTAAGAATTTCAATATGATAATGTATACGATATACCAGTATCTTGCAGTTTCATTAACACTTTCAGCACGGTGACCGACTTTAGACGATAAAATCTGACGTCTATATAATCCTAGAATTGTATGGACCCTGTTAATATAAACCAAAATAGTTTTAATGAGCCTTCAAAGACATCAACATTGCCAATAATCTGGAAATAACCATAACATATGGACCTTAAAAAGCTTTGATATTCTTTGAATTGTTTGGCTTAGAATATAGTGTGTGTGATTAGGTAATAATTAGGTGATTCCCGCTGCGCGGGTATTGAGATTTTCTGCACAGTGCAATATTTATAGCTTGAAGATGACAATGACCTAAAAATATCTGCACTGTATTGTATTTATAATGAACTGAATCCACGTGGGGGTTCTACACAAGGAACCTAAGCTAAGATAGCTTGATGTTTCCTATTCCTTGTCTGACAAGCGCTGCCTCCCTACCATACAACCAACGACAAAACAAGCTGGGGCAACACCGAGACAATGTTGTTAAATCAGCTAACCATCGTGGAGACACTGAGCCATTGTTGATTTAATGTTGGGCCACCGTCTGCGACGTTGGCCCAACATTAAGACAACATTGGGTGAATAGATTGTGTTCGCTAGTCTGTAATCTGAGGGGCAATGGTCATTTGCTGAGGACGGAAGCGTCTGCGCCTGCGCGTCTCACCTGTTCCGGTTCCGGCCTGCCAGTTCTGCAGACTCTGTGGCCGGTAGGTGTCACTGGTCCTTCTCTCATCTCTGCAATAACACACACAAAAAACTGTGATGTTCATCCTATATGATTATATAAACATATTTATTTCAGGTGGATAGGACAAATAGCGCATTAAGTGCTAGACGAGGGGTTCTCCACATATACATAACATTTATATACAATACGAACAGAACAATTACAATACAATACAAATCATTAACATTAATTTAATAAGCAGCAAAATAGTTTTATTTTATATAAAAAGTCAGAAAAAAGCGAAAAAACATTAAAGCCCCATGTCATAATACAAATTATACTTGATTATCTATAAGGTTAATTAATATTATTATATCGTATAAATCTATTAGAATTTGAAATGTAATTTGGTGTGGTTCTAAAAAGCAGAATATTTTCTTCTGAAGATACATTTTTGGATCCAAAAATTACAAATTTAATATATGCTTCTTTGTCTAAAAATGGTAATGCAGTCGGATGTCGAGTAGGAGCGATGATATTTCTAATTGATGATTATAGCGATAATTAAATCCTATGTTCGACCAATGTTGGCTTAGCGTTGAAGACGCTGGACCAACATTGGGCCAACATAACATATAACAAAGAGCTGTAACGTTTAATTATCACTGGGTCAGCGTTGAAAACGCTGAGCCAACATTGGTCAAATATTGAGTATTAACATACACTGGTCACCTGCTAAATGAAGATTAATAGCGCTAATTTAAACTTAAAGTCAAATTTGCACTTAAACATGTCAAATTAAATATCATAAAATTGAACAAGATCATGCAAAATGAGATGGCCTTTCCAATATTAGCCTATGGACCGCAGTACGGTGTTTATTTGTGATCAGGACTGCGACGTGATATGCCAGGAGAATAAAAACCACTGAAAAAAAGTGTTTACGCTTTATATGCTGCGTGAACTCGATGACTTATTATTATTAAGATTTCAATGTTCAGCACGCTCAGTTAGAGCTATTTAAGACGTTAATAAAGGGTAATACAATGTGAGAGAAAACTACTACTAATAGAGTGTATTGCTGCATAATTGTTAAATTAAAAAACGTTTTCCGTGGAATAGAAACTCCTTCTGAACCTCGTGTTTTAATCAGGGTCTGGCATATTTAGAAAAAATGTATACATATAGGGTAATATAAGGTTAATATAGGGTTAATACATATAATCGAATTAACACAATCATATATATACACATGCTACAGTACTGATTTAGCAAAATGGGACAAGCTTTTTCAGTGGGGCTAGCCCCGGCTAACGCAGGCTAGCCCTGGGCTAGCCCCATGTTCTCTCCCCACCCCGTTTGGGGCTCGCATGTATGCGCCCAAAGTTATAAAATCGTTTAGCCGGGCCGCAATGTGCGTTTTGGTATAAGTTCATATAACTGGAGCCGCGCTCATATCGCCGGGGCTCAAGCCAATCTAGAGCCTCGGCGAATTGAGTCAACGCCTGTCAGGCGCGCTTATCGTCTGGTCAAGTTTCAAGCTCGACCGGTGCGCCGGGCGAGCCTGACTTTCCAGGTGCCTGTTTTTTCATCTTCAGTTAGGCCTATTCCAGTGACCGTAGCTTCATAAAACCACCCATTTTTTGAGTTTTACACTGAACTGCTTGTCTGATACTAAAGATAATGTCTAAATGCTAAAGGCTAAATGCTAAATGGCTAAGACGAAATAAATGAGGACTTCAACAGGTCTACATGTATACACGTACGGACACTCAATTATTGCACGTTTAGATCAACTCAGAGCTGTTCAGATGATGCTGAATGTGGTCAAGCTGAGCGCGCCCTGTCTTGCCCAGAGCGAGCCTGGCCAGCCCGGCGAGATGACACATGGTTCACAGCATCCATGTTAGCCGCCACACAGTATACTGGGTGCAAGCCCAAGTAGAATTTGGGCGGGTATATTTTCCTGGCCCGAACCGTGTGGGGGCTCGAGCCCATTTCATGCGCTGGGCGCAACCAATTCTGCGCCTGTCTCGCCGGGCTTGCGCCCGGGCTAATGACGGGCTGGCCAGCGTTACCGCAGGCCAGCCACTGATGAAAAATCTGTCCCATTTTGTGAAATCAGTACTGTATATGGTACATAGTATGATATAATTATATAGTAGATGTATGGTATATGGTAATAAGTGGAATACTCGCATAGCAAGGAAGAGGTATTAAGTAAACAGAACAGCCTAGGACAAACTCGTTATGTAATAGTCATAGCGGCCAAGTGAGCAAGTGAAATAAAAATTAAAATCACTCAGTGGCCAATTGTGCAAGTGAAATCGAAGGCCGAGACCTTATTCACAGCTAAGAATGTTTTAACTGACTTAAACACATCCGACCATAATGAGGATCCCATCTACACGCAATATACAGTACTAGGCCTACCATGAGAATTGGTCTGCACTTGATCAACGATAACTCTTCCAGTTTATAATGTCGTGGTCGGACAAAGACGATAATGTAGTGGTGTGTCTTAACAATATAAGAGTGACCTCTTTGTCTTCTCACCTGTTGTGCATGACCACCAGCTGGACTGAGTGACCAGCTCTGTCCAGTAGTTGTCTCGTCTCCTCGTAGGTGGCGTCCTGTAAACTACTTCCGTCCCACTCCAAAACCTGGTCTCCTGAAAAAATTTAACAAATTTTGAGGCTACGTGCATGCTTGTCTTATAGTAGGAGGTTATGATGTAGTTGTTACGCCGTATGCCTGTCACGCCGGTACTCACACGTCCGTGAGTCCCCGCTCTGGTATTCAAATTTCAAAAAAACGAAATTGTTTCGTATAAATATCGTGAAGGAAATAAATATGACCCTATTCTTCGAACTCGATTCCTCCCGATACAGCTTCATCACGTTAGCCCATTGCCCTGTGCCAAGGAGGATCGTCACTGAAAGATTATAATTATAATCGTTAGCGTACAATCATGTATATCATGTAAGCCCTATATTAGTTAGGGACACGAATGATAAAAACATGACATTCAGAGAAAAATATATATTAATATAAATTATAATTAAAATAGCCATTCATAAACGGGAACGATCCAGATTCTCAGTTGCGACAAATGCAGCAAGCCTTAATATAGAGTATTTAATTCATTATTAGCTTCCCACGCAATAAAATATATATAGCCGTCTGGTCTGGTCATTGCAAGAAATATCCTGTATGGTGGAAGTAAATCCATATAAGGTCCGGACGGAGCCACATAAGGAATAACAAACGCCCAAGGCTTTATGAATAATTGGACAATCCGCTTCTGTATCAGTAGTCATTTGAGTAGAATGCTATATTTGTCATTATTCTATGATAGCTTCACATTCAAATATTTCAGTTTCCTGGGCC